>OX393551.1:87183351-87268351 GCA_947650365.1 Chamaelirium japonicum | reverse complement strand
ATTCGGTGACCTCTGAGGACATCCGCACCCGGCAACCACCTCTAGTGACTTCTAGCACCTCCCGATTATGAGTTCGAATGACATTTGTCGTTGTTCAAGGCTTTGATAGCCATCGGCGACCTATCAAAGCAGCGAAGAACGTTGTTTTCAAAGGGAGCATATTGTTTCTCATATATATATATATATATATATATATATATATATATATATATGATAGGACCGGATTAAAATTTTTTAATCTCCCCTAAGCATGTGATCAATTAAACGGATAAGAAATTATACCTTGGGGTGATAAACCCTTTGTAGATCTGTTGGTAGAATCGCTGCCAGAAATTCTCCTTGACTCTGATTATCTTGCAATTTTAACTGGACGTCAAAGATTTTGATCCAAAACTCCTTGAGGTGGAATCACCTCGGTCGGAGTTCTATAACTTCGGGAACAATTCTCGGAGTGCAGGTATGTCCTATCTTCTCGTCCAGACGTCTTGAAAAAATGCCATTAATTTTTTTTCCGAGATCTGATTACTATGAAACTTTACGAGCACGTAGGCACATTCGTTACGAAGATCCTCAAAGTGGAACGGAGTCAATTCGATCTATTGATATCCTGAAACAATTCTTACACTGCAACCATATTGCTGCAGATTCTGCGCGAAAATTCCTGCACGTTGGCGATCAACCTCCTCGCAATCTTTAACTATGTATTCCTCGCATCGATCGAGAATTGGCCCAGTGGGAGGCCTTCCTTGCAATCCCAAGATAGATGGAGAGCATCCTTATATTAGGGTTGATCTCCAAGATCAAACCCTCGCACACGAGAGAGAGAGAGAGAGAGAGAGAACGAGAGATTGGAGATGGAGGGGGCGGCTAGGGCTTACATAGGCATGCATGGCCGACCCCCTCTCTCCCCTATCCCTTTTATAAACTCTTCTGGATAAGGATAGGGGTAGATAAGCCTTTGAACAAGTCAAGGCCAGATCCCCATCCCTATCCTCTTTGTGTTGGACGGATAAACAAGGGGGGCAGTTAGAATTTGACCCGGTCAAACCTTATCCTCTTAATTCTCACTCTGAGTGATGGTGGCACTCGTCCGGGGTCCCTTGGGCACCCCCATGGTCAGTTTAATCCAATACTCATTTATTATTAAAGCCCATATATATATATCTTATATATATAATTAATAATAATAATTCCTTCATGATCACATACTAGTCTCGAGTCACTTTGGACCGTAGTTGGGATCACCTAGGGTCTTCTAACGCGGCTCTAACTTAGACTCGAGCATACCGACCAAACTCTTTAGTCATACTCGTGTCCTAAGTTAGTTAACACCAATTCTACTAAATGGTGATGATTGCACTCCGGGTTAGCGAGATAATCTCTAGCCTTACACCTTACGATTATGCACCTCCATCTCTATGTATCCGTGAACACAGCTAGTTTACCTGTGGTAAACTGTCTAACCAATTTGTGTCACATCTTGAACTCCATGAAGCTTGATCAAAGCCTATTTGAACATCCACCTTAGTGGAACATCCACTAACCGGTGACTGATCAGGTTTCGATGATCAAAACTAATAATCAAATCATGGGGATACTTAACCTTTTATGGTGAGTGAATTCCATATTGAGATCTAGGGTTCCCTGTAACCCACACTCAGCTACCCAAGATATCCAGGTGTTGGTCCTGAGGACCTCACTGATTGATAAGTCAAAGTAACTAAGCATAAGCTCAAGGTTCACTAGTCTCTCAGGATTAAGAGCATATCAGTTATGTAAGTTATGAGAATTCTAATGACTTGGACAATACAATGTCCCTAACAATATTATGTCATTGGGTTTACTCATGATCCGTCAATGCATCTCATGCACTAGCACATTGACTTGGAATCGACCATTCTAATGGTATAAGATTAACCATCCCCCGATTTGGAGTCAATTATGCTACAGCCTATCTAGTGAGATATCCGGTTTCACTATCGACTGTGACTAATTTAAAGTATCTAGTATATGTGATTCATATCTCTCTATATGTGAATCAAACATTCATATAAATGAATCACACCTAGACTACTTAAGGATTTCCTGCTCTACCATTCATCTCATGAATGCAAACACATTATGTCCATTCTCTATGCACAAAGCTATTATCCTATTGTTTGAGGACATACAATCCCAACAATATATATATATATATATATATATATATATATATATATATATATATATATATATATATATATATATATATATATATATATATATATATAGGGGCATGCTATAATGCGACATACGGTAGTGCGGTACCTTACCACAGTCGTCTGATGCATCGCTGCATGCATGCGATGCACGCAATGGGTGCATCAAAAGACTGCGGTAAGGTGCCACACTTACCTTATGCCGCATTATAGTATTTCTCTCTCTCTCTCTCTCTCTCTCTCTCTATATATATATATATATATATATATATATATATATATATATATATATATATATATATATATATATATATATATATATATATATATATATATATATATATATATATATATATATATATATATATATATATATATATATATATATATATATATATATGAGAAAATATTTGCGGAACTTGAGTTCACAAATGAATAGTGAAACATGGTTTATATTATGCTATGTGTCTACTTAAAAGACATAAAGCAAGTAAAAATGGATAGGCATTTAAGAGGGTTGAACACTGAAAAGACATAAAGCAAAAAGTAAAAGAGGGCTGAGCACTTTCTTAGGACATGCGGCAGCTCATTTCTTGTTTCCTCTCTCTTTATAATGCGGCATGCGGTACGTGCGGCACCGCACCCCAGCCGTCTGATGCACGCGCTGTGTGCATCGCATGCACGCAGCGATGCATTAGACGGCTGCGGTGAGGTGCCGTACTTACCGCATTATAGCATATATATATATATATATATATATATATATAGAGAGAGAGAGAGAGAGAGGAATGATAGGTTGCGGCGTGCGCTACCCGGCCTCATAGATGCGGTGGCGAATTATGACCGTCCGATCGTGCGGATCGGATGCGGATCGGCTTCGAACTGCCCCAAACCTCCCGCCCGTCTGATCTCCTGTAGTCACCGTCTGATTCCGTATATATCCAGTCGCTCCGGTGTGTTTCCTGGATGGTTTGATTCCCATGCGTTCGATCGATGGGATCGAACGGACTAAAGTGATTTTCGCTGTTACTGTAGCGGCTACAATAACAGCGAAAATCACTTAGTCCGTTGGATTCCCACCGATCCAACGGATGGGAATCAAGTTGATTTCCATCCGTTGAATCGGTGGGAATCCAACGGACTAAGTGATTTTCGCTGTTACTGTAGCCGCTACAGTAACAGCGAAAATCACTTTAGTCCGTTCGATCCCATCGATCAAACGGATGGGAATCAAACCATCCAGGAAACACACCGGAGCGACTGGATATATACGGAATCAGACGGTGACTACAGGAGATCAGACAGACGGGGCATTTGCGGGGGGTTTGCGCGCGGTTGCAGCCGATCCGCATCAATCGGACGGTCAAAAACTTTCACCGCATCTATTGGCCGGCAGCGCACGCCGCAGCCTAACACGCTTCTATATATATATATATATATATATATATATATATATATATATATATATATATATATATATATATATATATATATATATATATATATATATATATATATATATATATATATATAGAGGGCTGGGTTCCTTGACATATCATAGGGAGTACCCTATGACATATGATGAATTAGTAATGCTAGAATGTTTAGAATGTGCAGAATTTTTTTGAGGGTGATCACCTTACCTTAGATAAAATGTCTACAAACAATCAAACCATTCTAAAACTTGTTGGGGCATCAAATGCTAGAAGCTTTATCGGCCATCCATTTTGACCGTTAAATTGAAAATCATATTTGATGCCTCTAGAAGTTTTAGAATGAGCCGATTTTTTGCTGGGGTCCTATCTAAGATAGGGTGATCATCCTCATAAAAATTCAGAACATTCTAAATATTCTAAGGTTACTAACTCACCATATGTCATAGGATACTCCCTATGACATGTCATAGGAACTCATTTCCCATATATATATATATATATATATATATATATATATATATATATATATATATATATATATATATATATATATATATATATATATATATATATATATATATATATATATATATATATATATATATATATATATATATATATATATATAGAGAGAGAGAGAGAGAGAGATCCCCGCTCACCTACGGGACGTCCCGCACCGGCCAAATACAGGACATGTTTTAGACCGTCCGATTGGCTTCGATCGGACGAACAGGGTTCACCCGGACCACCAACCCGTGCTGTTACTGTGGCGGGCACAGTAACAGCGAGTTTGGTGGTCTGGGTGAACCCCGACCATCCGATCGAATCCAATCGAATGGCATAAATCCTTTCCGTCCCGGTTAAAAGATATAGTCGTTCGATCGGATGATCGAACGGATGACATCCATGGGAAACAGTCCGAATAGGACAAAAAATAATAATGATTTTTTGTCCTATTCGGATTGTTTCCCATGGATCTCATCCGTTCGATCATCCGATCGAATGGCTATATCGTTTAACCGGGACGGAAAGGATTTATGCCATTCGATTGGATTCGATCGGACGGCCGGGGTTTACCCGAACCACCAAACTCGCTGTTACTGTGCCTGCCACAGTAACAGCACAGGTGGTGGTCCGGGTGAACCCTGTTCGTCCGATCGAAGCCAATCGGACGGCTTAAAATCTATCCTGCAGGTAAAAGCACGGGTGGTGGTCCGGGTGAACCCCGTTCGTCCGATCGAAGCCAATCAGACGGTCTAAAACATGTCCCGCAATTGGCCAGTGCGGGACGTCCCGTAGGTGAGCGGGGCTCTCTCGCTCTCTCTCTCTCTCTCTCTGTATATATATATATATATATATATATATATATATATATATATATATATATATATATATATATATATATATATATATATATATATATATATATATATATATATATATATATATATATATATATATATATATATATATATATATATATATATATATATATATATATATATATATATATATATATATATATATACACATATATATATATATATATAGGGCTGGGATCCGTTGACAACCCAAAATGGGAGGTAAATTTACCTCCCATTTTTAACTTGATTCAATCGGTGGATAGAGGTTTCCGAATTTGCTGATTTTTTGTGAGGATGATCAACATGGCAAGTTGATCATCCTCACAAAAAATCAGCAAATTCGGAAACTTATAAGGGCGTCAAATGTGTTATTCAAATTAACGGTTCAAATAAACGGTTCAGAAACGTTTGATTCAATCGGCGCCCTTAGAAGTTTAAGATTTTGTTAATTTTTTGTGAGGATGATCAACTTGCCATAATGATCATCCTCACAAAAAATCAACAAAATCTGAAACTTCTAAGGATGCCGATTGAATCAAATGTTTATGAACCGTCTATTTGAACCGTTAATTTGAATAACACATTTGACGCCCGTATAAGTTTCAGAATTTGCTGATTTTTTGTGAGGATGATCAACTTGCCATGTTGATCATTCTCACAAAAAATCAGCAAATTCGGAAACCTCTAACCAACGATTATGGCGAGTTGTAAATGGGAGGTAAATTTACCTCCCATTTTGGGTTGTCAACGGATCCCACCCCATATATATATATATATATATATATATATATATATATATATATATATATATATATATATATATATATATATATATATATATATATATATATATATATATATATATATATATATATATATATATATATATATATATATATATATATATAGAGAGAGAGAGAGAGAGAGAGAGAGAGGAAACGGGAAATAAGCTGCCAACCTATTTTGGCGAAATGGGCAGCCACCAATTTGAAGCACTTAGAGGTTTTAGAATGTACTGATTTTTTGTGAGCATAAGCATCTTATCTTAGATAGAACACCCACAAAAAATCAGCATATTATAAGAGTTCTAGGGCCATTAAATGTTAGAAGTTTATCAAACGTCCGTTGTAATAGTTAGTCTGACATATAACATTTGATGTCTCTAAAAATTTTAGAATATGCTGATTTTTTGTGGGTGTGCTATCTAAGGTAAGGTGCTTATATTCACAAAAAATAGCACATTCTAAGACTCCTAGGGGTGTCAAATGGGCGGCTGCCCATTTCGTCAATAAGCCGCCAGCCTATACCATATATCCTCTCTCTCTCTCTCTCTCTCTCTCTATATATATATATATATATATATATATATATATATATATATATATATATATATATATAAGAGAGAAAGAGACGACAGGGAGCCTGCACCTGAGGTGTAGCATCGTTGCTGCATCTCTCGCTTATTTACCATCTCTAGAAGTTTTAGAATTTGATGATTTTTGGTGTGTGTGTTGTCTAGGGTAAGGTGATCAACCTCACCAAAAATCAGCAAATTCTAAAACTTCTAGGGCTATCAAATAATCTTGACAAAATTAATGGTTACACTGAATGGTGAAAAATGTTTCGAACATTTGATGACTCTAAACGTTTTAGAATTTATTGATTTTTTGTGAGGATGATCACCTTACCCTAGAGAACACATCCTCCAAAAATCACAAAATTCTAAAATTTCTAGGATGGCAAAAAATACCTGAGGTACGGTCTGTGGTCCGCAGCCGTCCGATGCACCACTCTATGCATCGGATGGCTTTGGACCGCGGACTGCAGACCGCACCTAAGGGAACTTGTATACTCATTCAAGAGAATATTGGTAGGTAGAGGATATGGTGAAGTCTCCATCAAGGAAATGTTGAATACTCATTCACCTAACCAAGCATGATGATTGTGTTGATCAAGAACCAAGACAGTGCACAGATTAGTGATTCAGACACTGGTACATAAATCGTCTTACTACTGTAGATAATATGTCTATAACCCTGAGGGATCATATACACTGAGCCAACCAGTTGTGCGGTGATTTGATGTGATAAAAAGTGTACAAACCTACCATAATCCAATACCATGGTACGTTGGGTTACCCGGCTAACACTAGAGTGGCATGCAACCCCTAAGGTTATCCAACGTCCAGAGTTGGATATGTGCATTTTGATGAGTCAATCCATCCACACAATAAATCCAGATTTGGTGGTTGTCAGTATTACTGATGACGTTCCGGATGTTAGGCATAGCACCGGAAGGTGTGTGGTGTTATAGATGACAAGCCATCAAATCGTAGTCATATGATCGATCGAGATTTGACGGTGCTTCCCACCACCTAGTCGAATCATGGCACCAGTAACATGAGGGACTAGAGATTATCAGAGTATAGTAGAAAACAGGGTTATGAGGTAGTAATATAAGTTTTGGATCATTAGAGTTTAACTCGCGTCGTACTCTGGGTTGCTACGCGGGTTAATCGGATTAGGACTGATTAGTGGAATTTTTGATGTGTCACTGGAACAGTTAATCAGGAATCCAGTTAGAGCTTGAGATCTTAAACCCTGAAGGTTCTATCTTGTCATTGTATATAGGAACTATTCCCCGACCCATTTGGACGCGTTAAATGTGAAGTAGCATGATGGAGCACAACCCCGAAGCCTAAGAACCTAATTCACATGTGTTAAGGGGGGCAAAGGGGTATTTTGGTAAATACCAAAATATGGTTTATAACACATTAAATATGGATCTTAAAATGAGTAGAATAATTCTAGGAGCTCATAAGCTTTGACGAAACTCGATTTCGACTAGCATACCTTACTCTATCTCTCTATCAGTGGTATTTTGACAAAATGATATTTTCGTTCAAAGTGTTATGGAGATAAGGGAAACCCTAACCTATGGCCTTATCCCCTTGGAGAAATCCACCCCCTCTCCTTGTAGCCATTAGAGGGCCAACTACAAGTGGCTTACGCTAGCGCAAGCTACTTAGAGACCAATCTATAAAGGCACAAGGAGAGTGAGGAAAAAATCCTAATTTTCTCTCCTTCCCCTTGAGAAATCTAACCCCCTCTCTTTCTTCCCTTTGTGGTTTTGGCCAAGGAAAAAAGAAAGAAGAAAATAAGGAAGAAAATGAGGAGGAAGGAAAGAAGAAGGAAGAAGAAGAGAGAAAGAGAAGAGGAGGTCTTCGAGGCACGTCATCTTCTTCGCTACGTGCAACCCTTCGTCGGCGTGTCATCCTTGCACTGACAAATAAGATGTCATGGGTTCCTTCCTTCGTAAAGGATAAGGTATTATCTGACAACTTTTCTCTTGGTTTATGTGGAATTTATCATCAACCATCGTTCTGTTATCCTCAGATAAAAGATCTAGAAGGTATAACAATTCTAAACACTTAGCTAGATACATACATGTCTTTCGTGGATCGTAGTATGCCTCTAGGGTGTCCACACATATCGTAACATCCACCTCAAATACTCAAGATATTGTCCGCTTTGCCCATTCCCGCACGAGTACTTCCCTTCGCCCCAAACACACAAGATATTGTCCGCTTTTCCATGCCCGCACGAGGACTTCCCAGGGAGGTCACCCATCCTAGTACTACTCTCGCCCGAGCATGCTTAACTATGGAGTTCTTATGAAATCTGTAGCGGCATATGATTTTAAAACACGTCTTCTATGTTTGGGAGGGAAAATTATATAAGTAGCTCAGGATCTCCTTCTCTCTAGGCGATGTAGGGCTAACTCGTGGCCTTGTACACCTCACCTCATCTATCTTGGCTTCATAGTCTTAGGAGTCTTGACTCTTGGCTCTTAGTCTACTGGATCTTGGTCGTCACAATCCACCCCCCTTAGGACTATACGTTCTCGTGTAGGGTTAGACCCCCCATTGCGAGGAGAACCGGCTCTGATACTATTTTGTAACATCTGCCTCAAACACACAAGATATTATCCGCTTTGCCCGTGCCCGCATGAGTACTTCCCAAGAAGGTCACCCATCCTAATACTACTCTCGTCCGAGCACGCTTAACTACAGAGTTCTTACAAAATCTGTAGTGGCACATGATTTTAAAACACATTTTCTTTGTTTGGGAGGGAAAATTATATAAGTAGCTCAGGATCTCATTCTCTCTAGGTGATGTAGAGCTAACTCGTGGCCTTGTACACCTCACCTCACCTCATCCATCTTGGCATCATAGCCTTAGAAGTCTTGGCTCTTGGTCTATTGGATCTTGGTCGTCACACATATGCTAGGATCATAGATTCGTATATAGATTGTTTTATAGAATTGATTATAATAAAATATATACTATGAGATCCTCGGATCTATCTTTTGCTTCCACTATGACTCTAATAAAAGGATTTAATTCCAATAATTAGTATCAGAGCACGCTTTGGTGTATATTTTATGCATGAATTCGTGAAAACATCATGTGGATATATGATTGCAAATGTTTTCATTTAGGTTCGGTGCAGATCATGTATATGGATTGTGCTATGTATCGTCTTTTTGTAGATATCGTGCTATAATAATAATCTGTGATTGCATGCCTCCGGGGGGCGGACCCCGGGTTTATTCTAGAAAAATTATTTACAAACGAGTGCTTGCTCGAAACGTGTTAGTTTTTTTATCACAGGAAAAAGAAGATGAATGATCCAAAATGTTACATCCACTACTTGGACATGCGGTACCATGGAGTGCAAGGACCCAACGAAAGCATGCACGTTAACGATGATCGAGATCGTCGTCGAAGGATTATGCAGAACAGAAGAGCATGATATCTTGGCAGTGCTATTTAGTTTCAGGGGTCGGACCCTGGACTTGATTCAGTTTGGGTGTTTCTTTTGTTATGCTCTTTATTTTATGTTTAGAAAATCCTAATGCAAATTTGTTTATAAGTCTTCCTTGTAAATTAGTCTCTAGATCAGGCTTAGGGTTAATACACATAGTTTATGGGATCATCATTGTCTCTATACGTTTCTAACACGTGCAAATCTGGTGGCTATCTAAAAGAAAAGGTGGTAACCGCCCTCGTTGTAGTTCAGGTAGCCGAGTACTGTGCACCGAGGATAGATGTAGTGCTTGGATTTGTTAAGAGTTGACTAATAACCCCATAGATAGTATGATAACCCTAGTGGGATGCCCTTTTCCCACATGGTCCTAGAGACCAATTTCGATTAGGATACCACTAATGATACGTGTTCTTAGTTGATGTTTGATGGTAGTAAGAACTCATCATGATTTGGTTATGCTGCCATTAGGTTGAGATCCAACGGAGGTTGTCAGATATCCCTAATTAGCCAGCATCGAAACCATAATAAGATAAGATCTACTATGATATCAGACATCAAATTATAAACGAGGCGTCATGGTAATGGGAGTCCTTCCACATTGACCTTAGGCTTGGCTCCAGATCTTCGGATTGTAAGCAGACTAGTGGAGTATCGGGATCCTTGGAATCTATATATAAGTGAACATTGCAAGAAAGACGAAAGCTGAGTATTCAAGATAGGGACTACGATATTTTTCAAGGATACTAATACTTCACGGGAAGATTTGTAATCCTAGTGGGAGCGTGATAGACCAAGGTCTAGGAGGTCGTGACCTTTCTAGATAGACATAAAACCTTATAAAGAAGGGTTGTGTAAGAGTTTCCCTCCAAAGGGAAGCTCCTGGCCTCCACAATCAACCGGCTAAGGGTCTGGGTGGGAGGTACGAAGTTAGATATTCCTACCGGGTGAGAGCTGTATTTCATTCCATACTGGTTCGTCTAGTGGTTTTCTTAAGAACATGGAGGACGCTGGTACCAGGGGGTGATGACTTTTACCTGCACTGAAGGAGCCTATGAACTCCTATGCCGACGCCACCTAGATTTTTAGGAAGCATCTAGAAGCTTGTGTGAAACCGTTGTTACTGCGCATAGCGGGTCACATAAAGCTAGCCAAAAGAAGACTGAGAGGTCTTTCAGTTTGCCGTAGATAATTCTGATGAAGACTGAGTCATAAACATCCCGTTAGCAGAAGCGGTTGCATGCTCCCACTGGGATACTATCTCCAATTCAGGGTCGATCGTCTCAATGCTCGAGTCTAAAAAATTTTGATTCCTGGATGTCTTCACTAGAGGTGGTGAAGACATATCGGCTAGAGTAAACAATATCTATATTAAAAATCTATAAAATAGATTGTAGTAGATCCTAATTTTATCTTTATACTATTGTTTATAAAAAAATAACCAAGTTCGATCCCCTTGCCTCTATCCTTAATAATAACAAACTTACAGGACCATACTATGAGAACTAGAAGCGTAACCTAATACTCGTCCTAAGGGTTGACAAGCCCACGATTGCCCTAAGTACCCCTCAACCGACCGTGGCGGGACAAAGTGCTACTGAGGTCTAGATAAAGGAATGGAAAGACTGGATAGAAGCTGATGAGATGTACAAGTGCTATATTATGGCATCATTACAGACCGTCCTTCAAAAGTAAGTCGAAGACATGCCCTTTGTTTCAGATATGATGCTCTCTTTAAAGGAAATCTTCGAGGGTCATAGTCGGGTGACTCGTTACCTTACAATCAAGAAATTGGTGTCCACTAAGATGGCAGAGGGGACTCTAATTCGGGATTATATGCTGAAACTGTTTGGTTATTTGAATGAACTCAGTTCCTTCGATATCGTTTTGGATGCCAAAATCCAGACCGATATATTTCTTGCTTCTCTGTCAAGAACGTTTGAGGGCTTCGTTACCAACTTCAATCTTAATCAGTTGGAGATGGCTAATACATAGCTTCTAGCGATGCTCTAGGTGACAGATGATGGGATGAAGGCAGATGCCCAATTTCTGAATATAGAGCAGAAGTCTTTTCTGAAATAAAAAAAAGGTCTAATAAGTCCATAAAGGTGGGCCAAATATAGTTGCAGGTTCCTAAGCAAGATGATCCGACGAATCCCAAAGAAAAATGCTTTCAATGTGACAAGAAAGGGCACTAGACAGGTGACTGCCACTACGCAGCTCCTAAGAAGGCTGAGACAGATATATCTCAAATCCACATTGTGAAATCCCTTGTTGCATCCAGTTGTTCTCCAGTTTTATGAATTGTGGATTCTGGTTCTACTAATCATACTTGTAATAATTTATAGGGGTTCAAGGAGATAAGAAAGCTGGGTGATGGGGAGATAATCCTGAGTATGGGGACTGAGGTCGTGCCAGAGGCTGTAACAGTTGGAGATGTCATCCTATAATTCTTTGATAGAAGAAGTTTATTACTTAGAGACACTCTTTATGTACCATCCTTGTGATGAAACTTAATTTATGTTTCGTTATTGAATAATAAAGGTTTTTCAGTTTTATTTGATACTTCTGGTGTTAATTAAATTGAATAGTTTCTTTGTTTATAAGAAAAATATACATAATGGTCTCTATATAATTAACTCGACTCATAAGCAGGATAACATAATTGAAGCCTATAATATGGTTAACTCATCTAAGAGGAAAAATCCCTCAGATAACCTAACACTCCTATATCACCTAAGGCTTGGATACATAGCCTCAGACAGGATTCACAGGTTGGTCAAGGCTGAACTTTTAAGTCCAGATGTTTCAGAAAGTCTACCGACTTGTGAGTCTTACTAGGAAGGCAAAATGACCAAAAGAACTTTCCAAGCCAAATGTTATCGATCTCAGGAGATATTGGAGTTAGTACATATTGAAGTATATAGGCCCATAAGTATATGTGACATATGAGGCTTCGAGTATTTCATCACCTTCACAAATAATCACTTGAGGTTTGGGTATCTATACCTAATACGGTGGAAGTCTGAACCTTTTGATAATTTCAAGGAGTTCAGAGGTGAACACCTATTGGATAAATTTATTAGGTACCTGCGTAATCATGGGATCATATCCCAGTTGACTGTACTAGAGACACCATAACAAAACGACGTGTTTAAGAGAAGAAATCAAACTTTGTTAGATATGGTTCGGATTATGATAAGTTACGCATCATTGCCACCCAGTTTTTGGGGATATGTCCTAGAAATGATAGCATACACCTTGAACTTTGTTCGATGAAAGTCAATACCCACTCCTTGGGAGCTATGGTTAAATCAAAAGCCGTGCCTGCAGTACTTGAGGCTTTGGGGCTGTCTAGCACATGTGCGGAAGAATAAGCAAGAAAAGATATATATATATATATATATATATATATATATATATATATATATATATATATATATATATATATATATATATATATATATATATATATATATATATATATATATATATATATATATATATGTATGTTTGTATATATATATATATGTATATATGTATGTATATATATATATGTATGTATATATACATAGATATATATATATATATATATATATATATATATATATATATGTATGTATATATATACATACATATATATATATACATATATATATATATATATTAATATATATATATATACTTACCGGTCCCAACTATGAGGACTGGAAGTGCAACTTGTACCTAGTATTAAGGATTGGTAAACATATAACAGCCTTGAATGACCCTGAGCCAGATTTGCCAAGACCTGATGCCATAGAGGCACAGTTAAAGGCATTCACTGACTGGAAGGAATCTAATGAAATATGTAAATGCTATATAATAGCATCCTTACAAACAACTCTGCATAAGCAAGTCGAGGAGATGCCCGACGCTTCTGATATGATGTTGTACTTGAAGGAAATATTTGAAGGTCACAATCACGTTACGCGATACCTTACCATCAAGAAAGTCGTCGGCACTAAGATGTCTGATGGGACGCTAGTTTGGGAACACATGATGAAAATGTTTGGGTTCCAGAACAAACTAGCAACCATGGACATTATGCTAGAAGGCGAGGTGATGACAGACATCTTCCTCTCGTCACTGTCTGGAGCCTTTGAAGGATTTGTCACCAACTTTAATTTGAACAAGTTGGCTATGACAAATGCAGAGCTTCTTGGAGCTCTCCAGGCAGCTGAGGATGCCTTCAAGCAGAAGGGCAAAACACTTCACGTGCAACACAGATCCTTCAAGAAATCTGGTAAACCTCAGGGCAAGAAACATAAGAAGAAACCTAAGTCAGCGCCTGTGCAAGACTCTGCGGGGGCCTTTGGGTCTTGCGAATCAAAGAAACCAGGCACGAAGTGTTTTCGGTATGGCCAGAAGGGTCATTAGAAGAAGGACTGCAAGAAGCCTCAAAATGCTGGTAAAGGTAATCTACAACTCCTAGTTATTGAATCATTTCGTTTGGAGTAATAGTTCTTTTGCTAGATAGATTATGGATTCAGGATCCACTAACCATACCTGTAACTCTCTTCAGGGGTTTTGGGAAAGTAGAAGGTTGCTTGATGGAGAGGTGACCTTAAGCATGGGAACTGAGGCCGTGGCTGCTGCTGAAGCTATTGGAGATGTTACTCTTAGTTTTTCGAATAATAAGACTTTGACTTTTAGAGATATTTTTTATGTATTGTCCTTGAGACGTAATTTGATTTCTGTTTCTTCTTTAGTTAATAAAGGTTATTCAGTTTATTTTGATGCTTCTGGTGTATCATTTAAGCTGAATGGAACTTTTATAATAAGAGAAATGGTTCAGAATAATCTCCATATTGTCAGTCCTAATTTTGAAAAGGATAACATAATAACTTTAGCATTTAATGTTAATTCATCTAAGCGTAAAAAACCTTCGGAATATTTAATCCAATTATGACACTTATGACTTGGCCATATTGGCTTAGACAGGATTCATAGGATGGTGAAGGCCGGGCTTCTGGAAACAGATCCTACGGAGATCCTTCTCACCTGTGAATCCTGCTTGGAAGGCAAGATGACCAAGAGAGCCTTTAAAGACAAGGGAGTAAGAGCTACTGAGGCATTGGAGTTAATCCATTCAGATGTATATGGACCCATGAGTGTCAAGGCGATAGGAGGCTATTAGTACTTCATTACTTTTACTGATGATTACTCAAGATATGGTTATATTTACCTAATGCAATGGAAGTCAGAATCCTTTGACATGTTCAAAAAGTTCAGGGTTAAAGTAGAAAAGCAGACAGACAAATATATAAAAACCCTTCGATCTGATCGAGGAGGTGAGTACCTATCTGATGAGTTCCTTGGGTATATGGTGGAGCATGGGATGACATCCCAATTAACTGCTCTAGGTACCCCCACAACAGAATGGAGTTTCTGAGAGAATGAATCAAACCTTGCTAGACATGGTTCACAGCATGATAAGTTACGCCAGTTTACCAATGACTTTTTGGGGATATGCCCTACAAATAGCAGTTTATATTCTGAACCACGTTCCGTCTAAGTCAATACCTCAGACCCCTAGAGAGCTATGGTCAAGGAACAAATCAAAACTACAGCATTTTAGAATATGGGGATGTCCTGCACATGTGCGGAAGGATAAGAGGGATAAGATGGAGCGGAAGTCCAAAGTATGTTTGTTTATAGGGTATTCTAAGGAGACCAAAGGAGGACTATTTTATGATCCTGAGGAAAATAAGGTAATCGTTTCAACAAATGCCTATTTTCTAGAACGAGATTTTATTATGGATCACAAGTCTACTAGTAAGGTGGTTCTGGATGAACTGGTAGGTACTAGATCAGAGAGTGCATCCGAAAGCATAGTGGAAGCTGACATCACAGACACTAATATACCAGATACTGTAGAACCTATTCATCCTGTAACACTACCACCACCTCGTCGCAGTGGGAGAAGTATCAGAGCTCCTGACAGATACTATAGAGAAACCTTATTGGTTGATCCAGAGGGTCAGGAGGATGATCCACTGAGCAATGATGAGGCAATGGGAGCTTCTGACGGCTCTGACTGGCAAAAGGCCATGGAGTTAGAAATTGCATCAATATCCTATAACGCTGTCTGGACTCTTATTACACCATCATCCAATATTAAACCTATTGGGTGTAAGTGGGTGTATAAAAAGAAGAGAGGATCTGATGGTTTTATTGAGACTTATAAAGCTAGATTAGTTACCAAGGATTATACCTAGAGAGAAGGAATCGACTTTGACGAAACCTTCTCGCTGGTAGCTATGATAAAGTCTATTCGGATCCTCCTATCCATTACAGCCCATTATAACTAGGAGATCTGGCAAATGGATGTCAAGATAGCATTCCTCAATAGGGATTTGGAAGAAGACATTTATATGATGCAGCCACCAGGTTTTGAGTTAGAGGGTCAGGAGTATCTAGTTTGCAAGTTGCAAAAGTCTATCTATGGACTAAAGCAAGCATCTAAAAGTTGGAACATTCATTTTGATCAAACAATCCAGTCATATGGATTTACTCAAAACGAGGATGAACCATGTGTATATAAGAGGAGTAATAAGACTACTGTGGTATATTTGATACTTTACGTAGATGATATTCTGCTCATTGGGAATAATGTTGGAACATTGTCAATGGTAAAGGTCTGGTTGTCAACACAGTTTGATATGAAAGACCTAGTTAAAGCGAGTTATGTTTTGGGGATCAAGGTAACATGAGATCGCCAGAACAGGATACTCTCGCTGTCACAGACTGCGTATGTAGGTAAAGTTATGGCTAGGTTTGACATGCAAAACTCCAAGAAGGGTTTTGTGCCATTTAAACATGGCGTAAAACTATCTAAGAATCAATATACTAAGACACCGGAGGAGAGAGCAGATATGGAGAAGATACCTTATGCTTCGGCAGTAGGTAGTCTAATATATGCTATGCATTATACAAGGCCAGATATCTGTTTCGCAGTAGGCATGATAGGTCGGTTTCAGTCGAATCCAAGTCCAGATCACTGGACAGCTGTGAAGTGTATACTCAAATACCTTCGTAGAACAAGGGACTATGAGTTGGTTTATACTGCACAGGAACTTATGCCGATTGGATATATAGATTCTGGCTTTATATCAGATTTGAAATCCAGAAAATCGATATCAGGATTTGTGTTTATGTTAGAAGGAGCAGTGGTTAGTTGGCAGAGTGTGAAGCAGAAATGCATTGCAGACTCTACCACAGAGGCTGAGTACGTTGCAGCGTGCGAGGCAGCCAAAGAGGCGGTATGGCTCAAGAAATTCCTTACGGATTTAGGGTGTGTACCAGAGGCCCAGTTACCTATTGTGCTTTACTGCGATAATAGTGGGGTGGTAGCACAAGCAAAGGAGCCAAGACATCACCAGAAGGGGAAGCACATCGAGCGCAAATTCCACTTGATTTAGTAATTTCAAAAACAAGGGCGAGTAGCGGTGACACAGATTGTATCTGCAAATAATGTTGCTAATACTTTCACCAAGGCAATACCTATCAAGGCATTCGAGCGACATGTGGACACGATGGGAGTCAAAACCATTTTGCTTCGCAAGACCAAGTAGGAGATTGTTAGGATTGATGTGTTATAAGCTTGTAAAACTTTATGTTTTGATCTAATAAATAAAGATTGATAGTTATTATATGAGATGCATATAGGTGCGTAACATAGTTACGTGTTCTTTTAAAAACAGAGAGCCATTGTTATATGGTAGTCCACTGAGTTAAAGACTGATTGAATCAGTCCTATATAATCTAAATTAGTTCACAGCTACGATCAGGTTGGTCGCCTCATCATGATAAGCTATTGGGGATGACAGTTCATGGGAAGTCTTCACCATGGTCACCACCAGGCACAGTGTCTATGGCTGAATGGAACTAACACGGTGTACAGATCAGTGAGCAAACACTGGTACACTAAGCCGTATTTTTGCTTAGGATAAAACGGTCTTAAACCCTGAGGAACCATGTCTGATGGACTAACCAGTTGCGTGGTGCTTTGGCGCACCAATGTATGAGGATCCGTATGCAATGATCCAAAACCACGGTATACTGGGTTATCTGGCTGGCGTTGCATTAGTGTGTCACTCCTGCAGGCCATCCACACCCCTGAAGGGAGGTGCGTTCATTGGTGTGACTTACACTGTACCAAACCCAGGCCTAGTGGTCATCAGTTTGACTGTTGACCAGGTTTTGATTACTCGACGGGGTAATCAGAGGTACGATGTATAGGTCATCCTGGAAGGAACCAATTCATATGTTCATTCGAGTCTGACGGTAGTCTCCACCGCTCGAAGTGAATCATGGCATCAAGTGGAGGGACAGTAGCTTTATCACTACTAAGCGGAGAGCAGGGGTACGATGGAGAACATAGTAAGTCTGGGTGAATTGGAGTGCAGCCTACATTGCACTCTAGGTGGCCACGCAGGTTAACTCGAGCTCAGAGGATCGATGGTATACTCGGGTAGTGTGTCGATCGAGCTTGAGTTGGAAGTCATGAACCCCGGTCCCTGATGGTTCCACCTTATCAACATTATGTACGGTTCTTGAACCATCTCCTCGGAACACCATGAGCAGTAAGAGGAAGAAAGAAGTCTACGCTCCGTGTATGTTTAGCACTAGAGCATGGTAGATGCGTAACTATATGCGAGTACTAAGGGGTAAGCCCTAGACTAGTACAGAAGCGCAGGTGGTTATCCCTAGCCATAAGTGAACTTTGCTGCATAGGTACGATGCACCAGAGTATGTTGCGAGTTGACTAGTTGACTTTACTAGAGGCACCCTCCGGTGGCCTCGGTTAATAGTGAGGTAACTAGTAAAGATCACTTAAAGAGTGGCCGTTAGGTCTCGCATGCTAGAAATGGTCAAATTGAGGCGTCAGGGCATTTTGGTAAAAACTCACTCTAGCAGACCTCACTTGTGGCCGATCCTAGCAGTGAGAGACCATGCAAGGCCGGCCCTATATTGTGGGGATGAGAATCTCCCATTAATAGGGCCGGCCATAGGGATAGAGATAGGGTTTTGGAAAGGTCAAAACAAGCCCTAAAAGTGGGGAAAACGGATAAATACAAGGAGAGATAAAAGGGTGATTTTGGGGAGATTTTTGGGGGATGTTCTTATCCCCTTGGATCCTTATCCTAGGGGGTAGGTCGGCCCTATATAGGGAACTTTATGGGGCCGGCCATAAGGGTTGGAAAAACTGAACCCCCCCTCCTCTCTTCTCCCTAGATCTCTCCCTCATCTCTCTACTTCCCCGCTTGCAACTTCGTCTTCCTCGTGTGGAGTTTCGTAGAAGGAGAAGTGTCATTCTTCGGAGGCACTTAGAGATCTGAGAGCGACGTACCGGGCATCGTGTGAGATCGGGTGAACAAGAAGGTAGAGTCTCCATTCATACCGTCGACTTCTTCGCGAATGATCTTCCGTCTCCATCGACAAAGAAGACAATTCTCCGCGGTTAAAAGATCCGCACGAAGGTATGAATAATCTAACACATAAATCTAGCAAGCTTTTTGATTTGTATGCATGCTAGATAATCATTACGCTAGATTACCGTTAGGGTGTTCGATTCACGTGCATACACATGCACGCATATGTAGATTAGTTTCAATGAAAGTTTAAATCGTGTAATGTGCACCATGAACGGTCTTTCGACCACCAAATCGTTTATGTTTCGAGCCTCTACCATGGGATTATTCCCAACATGTTTGGTATTGCAGTGCGGTTTCGGTTTTGCCCAAAACCACACCGTTGCCATCCCTACCCCTACCTAACTCCCAGTCGTTCCCCCCCTTGCACATTAGGGTTGTGGCCTTCCACAAAACCTTGCGCAAGCAAGTTGTGGCCGGTCCCCCCAATATGGCAAGTGTCCTTTAATGTGGTCAGCTCTTTATAGTCTTGCACATGCCCATAGTGGCCAGCCACTTATGTCTTGCACAAGCAAGTTGTGGTCGTCCACTATAGGTTACGTAAGCTTATAGTGGCTGCCCCTTATGCTTGCACAAGTCATGTAGATCAGGCCCCTTTGGGTACGGAGGAACCCTAGCTCAACTAGGGACTTATACACATTTATGAGCTCACTACGTGGGATGCCTCTAGTAATTTCACTATTCACTGGGGTACCCCTAGTAAATAGGTGGGGTGTCCCTAAAACATACTAGCTTAATTCTACCATACTCTATTGCTAAAAGCACACACTGAGTGAAGTCCACATGGGATTAGAGTGTACTTAGTATATCCTCTAGTATTCTAGGGTGCCCCTAGTAGATATACTAACATACCATGTCTTCCACATACACTCTAGTGCTAAGCACACATGGGGGGAGGATAATTAGGGTTTACAGGAACCATCTTCCTTTCTAGTGAGATAGAAAAGAGTGACAAATCCATAGGTGGAACCTTCAAGGATAGGAGTTCATAGCTTCCAAACGGACTCGACTAGCCACTAGTCCTTTGATTAATGGCTAGTCAGAGTGCAATTAACCTGTGTGGCCACCCAAAGTGTGACGCGGGCTCCAATTCATCCAGACTTACTATACTTTCTCGCATACCCTTGCTCTCCACTTAGTAAAAAAAAAAACACAATATCTCTCCATACACTGCCATGAATCAACTCGTGCGATGGAGAGCATCATCAGACTTGAGTGATCATATAATTAGGTTCCCTCCAGGTCGACTCACAACATTGCACCTCCGATTGCTTTGGCCAAGAAACCGAATATGGTCAACAGCTCAACTATTGACCACCAGGCCTGGGGTTAATGCGACGTAAGTCAAACCAAGGAATGCACCTCCCGGTAGGGATGTTGATGGCCTACAGAAATGACATGTTGATGCAACGCCAGCCAGGAAACCCAGCACACCATGGTATTAGATCGTGAGTGAATCCCTCATACGTTAGTGCACCAAATCACCACACGGCTGGTCAGTCCACCGGCCATGGTTCCTCGGGTTAAGAACCGATTACCCTAAGCAGTAACATGACTAATGCACCGGTGTCCGTTTGGTCACATACACTGTATCTTGTAATGATCGTGGTGGAGACACCCACATTCTATCATCCCAACAACTTATCTTTATGAGGTGACCAACCTTATAAGAATTGCAAACTATTTAGGCTAACATAGTACCAGTCCACTGAGTCTCCCAACAACTATATTGCCATAATCCTAATTAAACTATCAACCAATTACAAGTAAACCAGAGTTTTACAACCTATAGACAATATCAAACCTAACAGTGTCTACTCACTTATGTGTGCACCATATTAGTTTTGTTCGGCCATAGACACTTTGCCTGGTAATGATCATGGTTCAGACACTCACGTTTTGTCATCCCAACAACTTATCCTGATGAGGTTACTAATCTAATTAGAGCTGTGAACTATTTAGGCTTACATAAAACCAGTCTACTAAGTCTCCCACTCAGATGAACTATTATGTTGCCATGGCTCCTTGTTCTATAATCAGAACACGTACTAACATACGTATCAAAATGCAATTCTAATTAAACTATCAACCATTTATAGAAAAACTTAAGTTTACGAGCTAACGACCATATCAAACTCAACAATGCACGCGCTCCCCCTTCCTTCTATCGTCCTCCTGAAATCTCTAATGATCTTCAATCAATCTTCTAATGCACTGCAATTCCGATCCAATTTTGATTGTTTTCCATCATAGGAGCCTCTCCTCTAGTTATAGAGGATCAATGCTAGTTGCTTGGCTTACACTCCAAGTAACTTGACTACGTAAATGGATAGAACTTCCAAACAAGTCTCTCATGAATCTCAATCCAAACAACTCAAATCAACCTCAAAATGAAAGGAAACCTGTCGCTACTATGTGACCTGGTAGAATTTCACCTGATCTAAATCGTGGGGCGCTCGGACAAAATCGAATTCCCGACCTGGGTCTATCTATGAGAGAATTTTATCCAGGCGAAGCTCTAAGAGGGCTTGAGCGAAATTCTGGGAAAGGCTGGGGTCGGTTGTCTTCTTCTAATCGAGCCAATCACCAAGAGTTTGATTTCTTTAAATTATTCCTTGGCTTCAGAAATAAATAATTCAAGGAAAATTATTTCTTGGTTCACCTTTTACGGCAAGGAATGCCTTTCAAAGAATATATGTATATATAACTTGTGGTTGCAGTGGGTTCTTCTATTTTTTAGGGATTTTGAAATGGATAGTGATACCTTACCTCCTTGTTTCTCTTTACCTCTTCTGAGTAAGCTATCAATTCAGATGACTAGAGGATCGGTATATCTGTATGAACAATACTTGGTTGCATTTATCGAATAGAGAGGTACCTTGTTCGGGTCCAATTGGAGTAATCCCCTTTCTCTCGCTGCGGTAGGGTTAGGTGGCGGCGTTGGGGAGGCCAAGGGATCTGGCTCGGCATCTCCTTGTGGGTCGAAACCGGCTCTTCTCCCTCCCCTATACATAGGGGTATCCCCCATCTAGTTCGGAGTTTTGTACTCGTAGACCTGGATGCACGAGGGACCCCCAGCTCGGATCGGCGACTTCCCCCCCGGATTGGCGGTATCGAGCCAGCTGCAGCTGGATTTGGTGGTTCCTGGACCCGGCCGGAATATGCCCTGGTTTCCAATCCCCTCCGCTAATCGATGACAGATTCTGGTGTTTCAAGGCGGCGGCGCTAGTTCGTGGCTAATCGGGGTACTCGGGCAACCCATCCTCTCTGCCGGAGCTAACGGTGGTGGTGGATCGAGTGGCTAATCCACTTTTTGGTTTGTCCTCTTTTTTGGTTTTCTAGTTTGAGCACATATTTGCTCTTTTTGGGTGGTTGTTTCTTTTCTTTGTTGGAGGTCAAGCGGTCAGTGTGGTTCATCGGAGTGGCAGCGGTCTCTCCCTACTGGTGGGCAGGCTAGTTGGTTCCCACCTGTTGGTGGTCTGGTTTGTTATCCGTCGAGTGGCGGTTGGTGTTCCTCCATTTGGTGGTGGTTTGTGGATTGCCTTCTTATAGCGCTAGCATGCGGCGTCTCCTGGAGGTCCGCTGGTGACCTCCCCCCCATGAACGTCATGCTCGATAGCAATTGATAGGTCCTAAATGTGGGAAAAAATTTCAGCACGTACTGCGTAGCGCTGAAAATGTATGCAGGTATATCGGAATTGGACAAGTAACACACCTTTAATCAGATAAAATAAGACAAGGGTATGGGTGCCGAAACGACTGAGCGTTAATGGCTTTTGCCGAAATTTTTTCTTGAAAAAAAGTTGCCAAAATAAGACGAGGTGTGCCACTTGTCCCATTCTTCTAAATGTGTGACCCTATGGTCCAGAAGCCTATCATCACTTTAAAGTTACATCAAACCACTTTTTCAAAAATCATTTATAAAAATGGGGCCCACAATTAAGACCTATCAATTGTTGCCACCTCTGCCCAATCAGAGGCTCCAGCTTGGCGCAGACCAGCCAAGTATTGATATATATATATATATATATATATATATATATATATATATATTTCAAACCTGGCGACATCGATCACAGCCGTTGAAGACACCACCGAATAGGAGAATCGCGCAAGCAACTGAACTGCTTCCTATCCATGAGGAAGCCGCTGACCCCATGGACAAACGAATCCCGAAGAGCTCGAGATGGGAATAAAAACAAAACGTCATGTCATGGGAATTCTTTTTTACTGTAGTGCTTTTGACCGCACCGACGATGAGAGATGTGAGTAGTAATTCACCGAGAACGAACGATTTTGTTTTCTACCTCCTTAAAGAGGTTGGAGCTTCACCCTCTCTCTTATTAGTCCATGTCAAAGACT
Source organism: Chamaelirium japonicum (assembly GCA_947650365.1). Taxonomy (NCBI): domain Eukaryota; kingdom Viridiplantae; phylum Streptophyta; class Magnoliopsida; order Liliales; family Melanthiaceae; genus Chamaelirium; species Chamaelirium japonicum. The sequence goes on along the minus strand of OX393551.1, from coordinate 87,244,688 downwards.
TTTGATCATTTCATTACGATGAATAGTATTAAATGACATTTTTTTGAAATATTTCTTATTAGGCTCGGTATTCTTCCAGACCCTCTCTGCAGTCGGTGTACTTTTGTTGAAGAGGAAGATGCCGACCACACTATCCTTCAGTGCTCTCGTGTTAAGGATATATGGAGACAATTACCTATTGGTGGGTTGGCTTCGAGATATACTAAGGATTGGTGTGGGAAGCTCCATGAAGGCCTGATCTGTGCCGGCCCATACTCCTTCCAGGGCTGCCTGCTCATCAATGCAGTGTAGATAATTTGGCTTAATCGAACTAAAGAGCTATTTGAGGGAAGCTCCAAGAGTCTTTGTGTGGTCATTAGGACTTCTATCTTGACTTCGCATGAATTTTTAGATGCTAATAATGGGTCAGTTTCTGTGTAGGTGCATTGCCATCCTATGGACCATATCTTTTTCAAATGGCGCCCCCGGTGATGGATGACATTAAGCTCAATTTTGACGGTGCACTCAAGTAAGGAGCATGGATAGGTGGTTTTGGCTTCATCATTAGAAACCAATGGGAAACAATTCTAGCGGCGGGTGCTATCCCAGTGAGGACTTCCTCGGTGGTGGACGCAAAGGCTAGGGCGTTGTGGGAGGGCCTCCGTGCTGCTTCATCATTGGGTGTTGCAAATGCGATTTGGATTAAAGGAGGTTCAACAACAATCATCGACTGGATCAAAAAAGGCCGGGTGCGGTCATCACTAGCTACCTACTTCAGGATATGGCTTTCATGCTACAGGTTTGGCCAAGTGTCCGATACTCCCATGTTTACCGTGAAGCTAATGCCGCAACATACCATTTTGCAAACATGAAAAAAAAGTTAACGACCCCCTAGTTTTTTGTTGAGCAATTTTCCTCCGGAATTGCTTCCGATTGTCTGGATGGATGTTTTCTGCTTGTATCTACTCGCGTTTTATGCTAATATAAAATTACTTTTGCCACCAAAAAAAAAAATTCTAATCACACTATCAATGTTATTTTGTATTTACGGGTAATGTTCTGAGGCTATTTTTGTGTCTATAAACAAATACTCAATAATTGTTTAATATTGAGTAATCGAGTCTTTGCTTCAATTTGGATGTTTATCTTCGTTGTCTCACGTGGCGACGAACTCCGATATTGTACGCTTGCCTCTTCGTCCCACTTTAGGTTTTCCACAGGCACGGTTGTTTTGCGTAACATTACGGAATTACGATACGTACGGCCGTCTGATTTTGGACGGTTGGTGTTGTTCCCCAACGAAATGATATGTGAAGACCCACCTGATCCGTCACCCGACTAAAAGAGTAATGCTGTACAGCCAACTGGTTTGCCAACTTTTGTTGCCAACTCCACGTGATCGATGTGGAGTGGTGGCAGGTCCTCATTGCCACGTAAAGTTGGCAAACTAAATATGGCATGCGGGCACCACCTACACGTGATGCACCAATCATACTCTCAATCAAGTAATGCCACGTGGTTTCATGCTGTACAAGAAAAGCTCTGCCTACGTCTCCCTGGCCAATTGGCAATAAGTAATGCTATGTTGTAAATTCGTTTGCCAACTTTTGGCAAACTAAATCGGCATCGATCGGTGATCTGGTGCGAATGACAATCGCACGCCATAGTTGGACTGCGATTCACTTTTGGGTTGTTAGTCATTGTGCGTCTATGACGCACGTCAAGCCCACCGACAACCCGATCGATAGGTCCTGCGTGAATCACAAATGTATGTTGTCGCTGGACTGTAATTCATTTTGGGGTAAACCATTGTGTGGCTATGATGCACACCAGGCCCACCGATTGGGCAGGCGTAAAAATTATACCGGACCGCACCAAACCCATATAGGCCCGCGTAACGGTCCAAGTAGGCAAGCCCAGGCTCAGAATCAGTGCCACCTCAGCACAGCCACATTGATCATTACTATATCAGGCACGTACCTAAGCTATAAAAGAATCCTGATGGCTTACATAGAAGGGGTTGGTCAGTTGATCACAAGAAGAGAGGATCCCAGAGCCAGAGCCAGAGCTCTCTTCTTCCTTCGAGTCCTCTTCTAGTTGCACCGTGCAACCCCACTGTAAAAATCTTCTCTCGGCCTCTCGAGAGAACACTCCCCCTTTTTTTTTCATTATAGTGGAAACCAGGTGGCACCTCTCGTCCGGAGACGTAGGTCGTAAGACCGAACTTCCACATTGTTGGACAACTTGTGGACCGAGATCATGGAGACAAAGAAAACAATATGAATTAAGGACTGAAGCGCGTAAATTCGCTTTCCTTATTGCTTTATTCGTGCCCCCTTGATGTCGGGCCTCTTGTGAATCGCTCCCAAAACACATCAGCCTTTGTAAGACTGCACCCAGCAATGGTGAAAACTCACTATTAGGAATCTGTGACACGGGTTTCTCTAGCAAATAATAAAGAATAAAAGAAGGAAATATAAGTGGATTCAAAGTGTTTTGGAATAGCTGATAGGGTTGAAATGAGCCTGGTTATATAGCCGCACCTGGATTTGCCACCCCCGAGCCCCCGGACCCGGCCACTCTGTAATCTCGTGTGTTCGCAATAAAGACGACCCGCATCTTTTTCTGCGACCACACACCCTTTGGATCCAACTACTCCAGGTTGTAACTGCCTTACCAACTCAGCTCGGATTCGAGTTAGCGTGCACCTCTAAACGCCTAATCGCACATGCACCACAACCCTCAATCGCACAGCATCTCACCGCGTAGGCACTAGTTTTATTATTTGTCCAAAATTGACATATCAATCGGTTTGAACCCTTGTTATCCCTCCTTGTTAGTCACTTACTAACCAAGAAGTCTTAACAACTTTGTTAAAAGAATCCAAACTAAAATATTTAAATATTAAACAATTTTGAAAATATCCAATAGACAATAACTCATTGTGTCATCTCTCTCTCTCTCTCGTATCAAATCTCTAACTCTACAACCCATCCAACTCAATCAAGAATTGTGGGGTGAGGTTTCCGATCAAGACGGCACAAAAAATCTCCTTTACGGATTGAAGGAGATTTGAACTCTTTTCTATGGCCGTGGGGTCAACCTTGGCCCAGTGACAATGTGCGATTTTCATTCATGTCGGGCCTAGCGATCGAGGCCGGCCGAATGAAGGAGATCTGAACTCTTTTCTATGGGCCGTGGGTGAACCTAGGGCTAGTAATAGGTCGTGTTCAGAACTCCTAAACTAGACCCGATCTGACCCGTTTAACTAATCGTGTCTAAACTCTAAACTCATACATGACTCGTTTATAAACGGGTAGACCCACTAAGATCCATTTACATATCTATTCTTTAATATTTTTTATTCTATATTTCGTTGCAACTCTCCATCTGTTGGTGTCTTGATCACAGCCGTCTGTTGCACCCAACATAGGCCAATTAATCACATTGAACCCGGACGGCATGCTAATTGGCTAAGTGATGTTGTCATCGAATGCCGGGTAGACTCGGCCCGACGCGATATGAACTATTGAATTTTAAACAGATTGGAGACAATACCCAGGCCTAACATATTTACTAATCAGGTTAGTGACCCACTAATTTCATGTCAGGTCGTGTTGAATCTATCATGGCAGATCCAAAATTGATAGGGATGACACGTAAAGTTGGCAAACTAGTTGGTTACCTAACATTTTCCTTCCACTCCTCTAGGAGTTCAGATCTCCTCCAGTGCGTCCGCCCGGTCGGTGGGCCCTACGCTCATCAGAGCCATATGGTGTCGGATGGAGTACGATTCACTTTTGGGTCGCATGCTATCGTGCGGCTGTGATGCACTCGGGCTCACCGACCAGGGCAAACAGACCAGAGAAGATCTGAACTCGTGGTACCGTTTGTTTCCCTTGATTAAAGGATAGGCCCCACACTGAGGGTCCCCTTGCCTGAGCAAAGTACAAAAGGCCAAAAGGGTACCCTAGACACGGGAGTATTCTTTTCTGCCGGCACACGCCATGACGTGATTCAAAGAGGCCGTACGATCAGATCATCGAATGAACGGCCAACGTCTCATTTCCCTCGCTCTTATGTTTCGTTGACCCTTTCGTGATACCATATCACTGGTATCACAGTCCAATCACAACCGCCCGACATCCCTCATGACTCGGCCAGATCCATCGTTGCCACACGATGACAACAACCTCGACAGATGTATTGCACTCAACTCCAACTGCATCTCCAAGGTTTTTTTAATTTAAACAGTGATTATAAAAAACGTTCGCGCCGGTGTTCCTGATTGGCCCGTGATGCCAGATCATCTGTTATCACGGTTATACCAAAGTTTTTCTCCTTCAAAAGACCCCATCAAAATCCAGAATAGAACCCCACAGGCCACGGCTGCAGAGTGCAGAGCTCTGTCTCTCTCTCTCTCGCTCTCTTCTTCAGAAGCCGGGCCTCTCTGTCTCTCTCTCTGTAAACCATCGTCCCACCAAATCACAGACTGCATCCCCATTCTGTTGAATGGAGGAAGAGCCCCTTCTGCCCCCATCTCTCCAAACCCACCTCTCCAACCCCCTCCCCTTCTCCGAGATCGAGGACCCACTCTCCCCCTGCTCCTCCTCCGACTCCCCTCCGCCGGACTTTCACCCGTCACCGTCGTTTCGCCGGCACAAGAACTCGACCCTCCACCGCGCCAAGACCGCCCCCGCCATGGCCGTCATGCGGAACCTCTTCCCCCGCCCCGTCGGCGCCGAGTCCCCCAAGCCCAACTTCGGCTCCTCCAGCTCAATCCTGAAGCAGGCCACCGCCCTCCTCCTCATCTACCTCTCCCTCGGCGTCCTCGTCTACTCCACCAACCCCCGGGGTTACTCCGGCGTCGAGACCCACCCGGCCGTGGACGCCCTCTACTTCTGCATCGTTACCCTCTGCACGATCGGCTACGGCGACATCGCCCCCCTCACCCCTGCCACCAAGGCCTTCGCCTGCGGCTTCGTCCTCGTCGGCTTCGGCCTCATCGACGTCCTTCTCTCAGGGGCCCTCAATTACGTCCTGGACGTCCAGGAAGGCATCATCCTCGCCAGCACCCGCCACGGGGGCGGGCCCGCCGGATACATCTTCGACGCCCAGAAGGGGCGGATGAGGATCCGGATGAAGGTCGGGGTGGCGGTGGGCGTGGTGGTCCTCTGCATCGGGGCGGGGACTCTGGCGCTGTACCTGGTGGAGGGTCTGGAGTGGTTGGACTCTCTGTATCTGTCGGTGATGTCGGTGACGACAGTCGGGTATGGGGACCGGGCCTTCAAGACAGCGGCGGGGAGGCTGTTCGCTTCGTTCTGGCTGCTGGTGTCGACCCTTGCGGTGGCGAGGGCGTTCCTGTTCTTGGCGGAGGCCAGGATCGATAAGCGGCAGAGGAGGATTGCCAAGTGGGTGCTGCATCGGGACTTGACTGTCCAGGATCTCATTGCCGCCGACCTCAATCACAATGGTTTCATCAGGTATGTTGGATATACACATTATTTAATTCTTTGCTATTTCATCAGCTGCAGCTAATTAATTAATCAATTAATTAATTGCCGTGTTTCTTTTGCTTTGTGAATGTGGCTGGTCAGAATTCATGGCAGTATGTGGCCTTCCAATTTTTGTTGGCTTTATACTTTTTCCTACATCACATTCACGATTGATAGTTGATTCCACACCTCATTGATAACGGCTGTCAATCCAAGCACAGTATTGTTACCCAGACTTAGAGAAATTAGAATAGAAAGAAAGTAGTGGACGGGGATTGAGAAAGTACTATTCTTTTCTCAATTTAGAATCGAGGATTCACTTGTTTTATCTCACAACAACTGTGTAGTCAAGGCGACTATGTTGTGTCTAGGTGTTTTGGTCAATCTAGGCGAAGCGACACCTATATTTATATACTAGTGATGGTCGTGCATGTTGATACTCGGAGCAACACACCCCCGGTTGCTTTGGACAGCAAAACACTTTCGGCAGGGGCACCCACAGTCGTTAATGTTACGATCCGAGACCCTTGCGCAGCGGAACGCCACGCGCGTAGAAGCACCACGGTGAAGACTGAGACGAAACTACATAGAGACCAAGGGGGGCCATGCCCCCTCCTAAATTTTTGATTGGGTAAATAACACTTTGCCCCCCTGAAGTTTGGCTCAAAAACACAACCCCCCTATATTTTAAAAACTACATTTTGCCCCCTGCAATTCAGTTTTAATTAGATAAAAATGATCAAATGAGGAGATTAAGTAGTTGACAAAAGGGGTATTGTGCTAACATTCAAACTTTAGGGTGCGATTTGGAACAAAATAAACTAATGGGGGTTAAGTATTTTTAAGCTAAACTTTTACGGGAAAAGTGTAATTTACCCTTTTGGATCTCTCTCTCTCTCTCTCATGCCCTCTCGCCCCCCAAGATAAATTTTTTTATTCTTGAATTGGTGAAAAAAATTTGGTTAATGCTTTGCCCCCCCTCCCCCAAGATGAAATCTTGGTTCCGTCCCTGGGTGAAGACGACCACCGACAAGACCAAGCAAATAGATAAACCAATGTAGTCAAGGCGTCAAAGTGATGCCTAGGCGATTTGATCTGCCTAGGCGAGGCCTAGGCGATAAAAATTATATTAAAAAAATATAAGTCATATATATACATAAGTAATTTGTGATTTTATGCATAATAAAATTTAATTTCTAGAGATAGATATGGTTGAAATAATACTATTTGAAAATGGGTATGATCCAGAGCATATGGCAAGCTACAAAACCATTATTATTGCAGCAAATAGGAATCACACGTCAACCACAATGGTTATACGTTGCAAATATTAATCACATATCTGCAAGAGCAACATAACCCTATCATAGCCATAAATTCAAGCAAATATCATAAGCAGAAATATAACCATATTAGGTAATCTATTATTTTTTGAAACTTTTCACAACCACGTATAAAAAAAAATCATCTAAATCACCTAACCATCAACTAATCTACATCGTCACTCTTATATGAATAATTCTTATCTGTCTTTTTCGACTTATTCTTCTTCAAACCCTGAGAACATAGACACAATAGTTTTTTTCTCATTAATGATGGCATGGTGTTGGCTATCTATAAAACAACATGGACCTATAAAACCAAACGGGATCCAAGAAAGCTCAATTTGAATCCGACTAATTTTAAAAAAACAAAAAAAATAAATTACAAAAGTAAGCGCCTAGGCGGCGCCTATAGCCAGGCGCCCAGGCGATGGTCTGGACCGCCTAGACTCCACCGCCCGCCTAGCCACTGCCTAGGCAGTCGGTGTTGGAATTGGGTTCCGCTAATCAGAGTCGCAGCGGAAGCAAAAGAAAGATCCGAAGATCATACGGTGTATGTTTCATTACAATTCGTGATACAAAACAATCTACATGCAAATCTATGATCTTAGCATATGTGCGGACACCCTAGAGGCATACTACGATCTACGGAAGACATGCATGCATCTACTTAGGTGTTTAGATTCATCATACCTTATGGATCTATGATCCGGAGATTACGGAACGGTGAAGAACCGCACTTGAATCGCAAGGGAAATTGTCGGATAGCACCTTGTCCTTTGCGAATTGAAGAATCCTCGAAATCCCGTCTCTGAGTGCAGGGATTATGAGCCGACGGAGGAATCCGTTGCGAAGACGATGGCAAGCCGCGAGATTTTCTCCTCCTCTTTCTTCTTTCTTCCTTCTCCTTCCTTTCTCTTCCTTCTCCCTTTTTCTTCCTCTCTTTTCCTTGGCCGAAACCACTAAGGAGGAGGACTAGGGGTCGGATTTTTGGAGGGGAGGGAGTATAACCACTAGGGCCGGCCCTCCCCTCCCTATTTCCTTTATAGGGCCGGTCTCCTATGGCTCCAAGGAGCCTAGGGCCGGACCCTAGGTGGATAGGGATGAGGGGGGGTCGGATTTAGGTCTCCCGGGTGTCTATCGTGAAGCCCGGACGAAAACACCCTTCACGAAAAGCGAAAAACTTAAAGTGAGACTGAGTGAGGTGCGCTACTCGGAATTGAGTTCCGTCAGCGCCTGTGAGCTCCTGGAATTATTCCGCTCAATCTAAGATCCATATTTAATATTTTCTAAGCCATATTTCAGTATTTACCAAAATACCCCTACGGCCCGTAATACATGTGAATTAGGTTCTTTGGCTTCGGGCTTGCGCTCCATCGCGCTACTTCGCATCCAACGTATCCAACTAGGTCGGGGAACAATTCCTATACGCAACGACAGGGTGGAACCTTCAGGGTTCGGGATCTCTAGCTCCAACCGGATCCCTGATTAACTGTTCCGGTGACACACCGAAAGTTCCGTTAATCAGCCCTAATCCGATTAACCTGCATAGCCACCCAGAGTGTGACGCGAGTTGAACTCTAGTGATCCTAAACTTATGTTACTCCCTCGTAACCCTGTTCTCTACTATACTCCGATAATCCTTATCCCTCCTATTACTGGTGCCATGATACGACTCGGGCGGTGGGGAGCACCGTCAGATCCCGATCGATCATCTGACTAGGGTTTGATGACTTGTCATCTATAACACCACACACCTTCCGGTGCTGTGCCTAGTATCCGAAACATCGTCAGTCATACTGACAACCACCAGGCCTGGGTTAACTGTGTGGACAGATTGACTCATCAAAACGCACCCATCCAACACTGGACGTCGGATAACCTGTAGGGATTACATGTCACTCAAGCGCCAGCCGGGTAACCCAACGTACCGTGGTATTGGACTATGGAAGGTCCGCACATCAAAGCACCACTCAACTGGTTGGCCCAGTGAGCATAGTCCCTCAGGGTTAAGGACATATTATCTATAGTTGTAAGACGGTTTCTGCACCAGTGTCTGAATCACTGAACTGTGCACCGTCTTGGTTCCTGTTCAACACGATCATCGTGCTTGGTCAGGTGAATGAGAATCCCACGTTCCCGTGGTGGAGACTTCACCACATCCTCTACCTGCCAACAACTTGTTCTCGGTGAAGCGACCGGCATTACCTAAGCTGTGAACTAGTTCTAGGTCTACACAGAACTGGTCCACTGGGTCTCCCAAGCATGGAACCTCCATCCGCCTTAGTGGCCTACTGTGTTCCCTAGGGTCCTTTTATTATATGAGTATTATCATATACCAGAGTAGTATTCTAATTAAAGCAATAACCAAAGTCATCTTTATTAATGTTAATACAGAAAATCCACGCTAAGGACACACGAGCTGCAACAATCTCCCACTTGGCCTAGCGGGGAACAACAGTCTTAACTCCCATGGCATCCACATGCTTCTCAAAAGCCTTGGTCGGTAACGCCTTTGTGAAAGGGTCCGTCATGTTATCTGCAGACGCCACCTGAGTCACTGCTACCTCCCCTCGCTTCTGTAAGTCCCGGATTATGTAGTATTTCCGCTCGATATACTTGCTCTTCTGGTGATATCTTGGCTCCTTGGATTGTGCTACCGCTCCACTATTGTCGCAGTAAAGGACAATAGGATCTTGAGCTCCCGGTACGCATCCTAAGTCCGTGAGGAACTTCTTGAGCCACACCGCCTCCTTAGCTGCTTCGCACGCCGCAACGAACTCAGCCTCTGTCATCGAATCCGTGATGCATCCCTGCTTCATGCTCCTCCAACTGACAGCTCCTCTTCCTAATGAAAACACAAACCCTGACGTCGATCTCCTGGATTCCGGATCTGACACAAAGTCAGAATCCGTATATCCAATCGGCATCAGTTTCTGTGAAGAGTAAACTAACTCATAATCTCTCGTCCTACGGAGATACTTGAGTATACTTTTCACAGCAGTCCAGTGCCCTGGACCCGGATTTGACTGATACCTGCCCATTATGCCTACTGCATAGCATATATCTGGTCTCGTGCACTGCATGGCATACATCAGACTCCCTACTGCCGAAGCATAAGGTATCTTCTGCATCTCTGCCCTCTCCTCAGGAGTCTTAGGACCCTGATCCTTGGACAACTTCATTCCATGTCTGAATGGAACCAGTCCCTTATGGAGTTGTGCATACTGAATCTGACCAAGATAGTATCTATGTAGGCTGACTGTGACAGCGAGAGAATCTTGTTCTGGCGATCTCGAGTTACCTTGATCCCCAGAATATTACTCGCTTCACCCAGGTCTTTCATGTCAAATTGAGAGGATAACCACACCTTCACTGTAGACAACGTTCCAATATCGTTTCCGATGAGCAGGAGATCGTCCATGTAAAGCACTAGAAAAACTACTGCAGTCTTATCGCTCCTTTTATAAACACATGGTTCATCCACGATATGTTCAAATCCATAAGACTAGATAGCCTGATCAAAACGCATGTTCCAACTTCTGGATGCTTGCTTCAGTCCATAAATGGACCTTTGCAACTTGCACACCAGACCTTCCTGACCTTTTGCGACAAAGCCTGGAGGCTGAGACATGTAGATGTCTTCTTCCAAATCCCCGTTGAGGAATGCGGACTTGACGTCCATTTGCCAGATCTCCCAATCATAATAGGCTGCAATGGACAAGAGGATCCGGATAGACTTAAGCATAGCCACTGGCGAAAATGTTTCGTCATCGTCGATCCCTTCTCTCTGGGTATAAACCTTAGCGACTAGTCTAGCTTTGTAAGTCTCAACGGTACCATCCGGGCTTCTTTTCCTTTTGTATACCCACTTACACCCAACAGGTTTAATGTTGTGAGGTGGTGTTACAAGTGTCCAGACCGAATTTTGGGACATCGATGTCAGTTCTGCCTCCATGGCTTCCTGCCATGCTGCATGGTCAGTGGATACCATCGCTTCGTCATAGTTCAGAGGATCATTCTTCTGAAACTCTGGATCAACCATAAAGGCTTCTCCAATGTATCTATCAGGAGCACTTGTGGTCCTCCCACTGCGACGAACCTGCGGTGGTTCCATAGGAGTCGATTCTATAGTACCGTTAATCTTAGTGGTATCGGCTCCCACTACGTTTTCTGTCTGCGTACTCCCATCAGTACCAAGCAATTCTTCAAGAACTACTTTACTGGTGGGCTTATGGTCTATTAAATAATCCTGCTCCAAGAATACGGCGTTTGTCGAGACGATAACCTTTCTATCCTTAGGATCATAAAATAAACCACCCTTTGTCCCTTTTGGATACCCAACGAACAGACATACCTTAGTTTTTGACTCCATCTTATCTCGTTTGTCCTTTCGCACATGTGCTGGACAACCCCAAATCCTAAAGTGCTGTAGGCTTGGCTTTCGCTTCAACCACAGCTCCCAATGAGTTAGGGGTACTGACTTTGATGGAACAAAGTTCAAAGTATATGCTGTCGTCTCTAGGGCATATCCCCAAAAACTAGGTGGCAATGTTGTATAACTCATCATAATCTGAACCATGTCTAACCAAGTTCGGTTTCTCCTCTCAGATACACTGTTCTGTTGTGGTGTCCCTGGTGCAGTCAACTGGGATACGATCCCATGCTCACGCAGGTACCCAATAAATTCATCCGATAGGTATTCGCCTCCTCGATCCGATCAAAGAGACTTGATACTTTTACCCGTCTGCTTTTCTGCTTCAGCTCTGAACTCCTTGAACTTATCAAAGGATTCAGACTTCCGCCGCATTAGGTATATGTATCCAAACCTCGAGTGATCATCCGTGAAGGTGATGAAATACTCGAAGCCTCCTATGGCACGGACACTTATGGGCCCACATACATCAGTGTGTACCAACTTCAATACCTCCTTAGATCTGCTACCTTTGGCTCGGAAAGTCCTTTTAGTCATCTTGCCTTCCAGGCAAGACTCACATGTCAGTAGGCTTTCTGAAACATTTGGACTTAAGAGTCCTACCTTAACCAACCTGTGAATCCTGTCTGAGGCTATGTGTCCAAGCCTTAGATGCCAAAGGAGTGTTGGATTATCTGATGGATTTTTCCTTTTAGATGAATTAATCACACAAGCTTCAGTTATGTTATCCTGCTTATGATTGGAGTTAATTACATAGAGATCATTCTGTATCTTTCCCTTACAAACAAAGGAACCATTCAATTTAATTGACACCAGAAGCATCAAATAAAACTGAAAAACCTTTATTATTCAATAAGGAAACAAAAATTAAATTACGTCTCAAGGATGGTACATAAAGTATGTCTCTAAGTAATAAACTTCTTCCATCAAGGAACTGCAAGATGACATCTCCAACTGCTTCAGCCTCTGCCACGGCCTTAGTTCCCATGCTTAGGATTATCTCCCCATTACCCAGTTTTCTTGTCTCCTTGAACCCCTGCAAATTATTGCAAGCATGGTTAGTGGAACCATAATCCACAATCCATGAGACTGGAGAACAACTGGATGATACTAGGGATTCCACTATGTGGATTTGAGATATACCTGTCTCAGCCTTCTTGGGAGTCGCGCGGCAGTCGCCCTTCCAGTGCCCCTTCTTGCCGCATCGGAAATATTTTCCTTTGGGCTTCGCCGGACCATTCTGCTTAGGAACCTGCAACTGCACCTGGCCCATCTTCACGGGCTTCTTAGACTTTCTTTTATGAAACTTGCCTTTGGCTTTCATAGAAGAATTCCGCTCTACGTTCAGGGATTGGGCTTCTGCCTTCATCCCGTCCTCTGCCGCCTGGAGTGCCGCTAGGAGCTCTGCGTTAGACATCTCCAACCGGTTAAGGTTGAAGTTGGTAACGAAGCCCTCAAACGCTCCTAACAGAGACGCGAGGAAAATATCGGTCTGGATCTCTGCATCCAAGATGACATCGAAGGAACCAAGCTCGTTCACATAGCCAAACAATTTCAGCATATGATCCCGAACTAAAGTCCCCTCTGCCATCTTCGTGGACTCCAATTTCTTGATGGTCAGGTAACGAGTTACCCGACTACGACCCTCGAACATTTCCTTCAGGTAGAGCATCATGTCTGAAGCAAAGGCCATGTCTTCGACTTGCTTTCGAAGGACGGTCTGCAAGGATGCCACAATGTAGCACTTGCACATCTTATCAGCATCTAGCCAGTCTTTCCATTCCTTTAACTGGGCCTCAGTTGCACTTGGTCCCGGCATGGCCGGTTGAGGAGTACTTAGGGCAATTGTGTGTTTGCCAACCCTTAGGACGAGCATTAGGTTACGCTTCCAGTCCTCGTAGTTTGGTCCCGTAAGTTTGTTATCATTAAGTATGGAGACAAGGGCGTCGAGCTTGGTCATGATTTTTGTAAACAATGGTTTAAAGCAATAGTTAGGGTCTACTACAATATATTTCATGGAATTTAGAAATAGATAATGTCTACTCCAGCCGCTATGTCTTCACCACCTCAAGTGGAGACATCCAGGAATCTAAATTCCCTGGGCTCGAGCACTGATACTATCGGCCCTGAATTGGAGACAGCATCTCGGTGAGAGCATGCAACCGCTTCTGCCAACGGGGTTTTTACGACCCAGTCTTCATCAGAATTACCCACGGCAAACTGAAAGACCTCACAGTCTCCTTTTGGCCAGCTTTATGTGACCCGCGTGCGCAGCAATAGCGGCTTCACACAAGCTTTCGGATGCTTCCCACAAATCTAGGTGGTGTCGGCAGGGGGGTTCATAGGCTCCCGCGGTGCAGGATAAAATCGTCACCCACTGCCACCGGCATCCTCCATGTCCCGAAGGAAACCACTAGGCGAACCAGCATGGAAGGAAACACAGCTCTCACCCGGTGGGAATATCGAACTGCGTACCTCCCACCCAGACCCTTAGCCGGTTGATTGTGGAGGCCAGGGGCTCCCCTTTGGAGGGAACCTCTTACACATCCCTTCTTTATGAGGTTTTATGCATATCTAGAAAGGTCACGACCTCCTAGACTTAGACCCTGGTCTACCGTGCTCCCACTAGGATTATAAACCTTCCCGCAAAGCATTAGTATCCTCGGAAAATATCATAGTCCCTACCTTGAATACTCAGCTTTCACCTTTCTTGCAAGGATCACATTACATAGATTCCAAGGATCCCGATACTTCACTAGTTTGTCCATAATCCTAAGATCTGGAGCCTAGCCTAAGGTCAACGTGGAAAGGACTCCCACTATGATGACGCCTCGTTCACAATTTGATGTCTGATGTCATAGTAGACCTCATCTCATTACAGGTTTCGATGCTGGCCAAATAGGGACATCCGACAACCTCTGCCGGACCTCAACCTAATGGTGGCATAACCAAATCGTGATGAGTTCATACTACCATCAAACGTTATCTAGAAACGGATATCACACAGTGAAATCCTAACCTAACTTGGTCGCTAGGACCACGTGGGGAAAGGGCATCCCACTAGGGTTATCATACTTCTTATGAAGACATTAGTTAATTATCACTAAACAAATCTAACACTGCGTCTATCTCGGTGCACAGTACTTGGCTACCTGAACTACCACAAGGGCGGTTACCACCTTTCCTTTTAGCTAGCCACCGGATTCGCACGTATTAGAAGCATATAGAGACACCGATGAATCCATAATTTTAGTACTAACCCTAAGCCTGATCTAGAGACAAACTCACAAGCAAGAATGATAATCACATTATCATCGGGGTTCTCTAAATACTGAATAAAGAGAAACAACAGAAAAACATCCAAACTGAATCAAGTCCAGGGTCTGACCCCTGAACCTGAATAGCACAACCAAGATATCCCACTCTTCCATTCTGCACGATCTCTGACGACGATCCCTTTCATCGCCAACGTGCACACTTTCGTCGGGTCTTTGAACGCCATGGTACCGCTTGCCCGAACCGTGGATATAGCATCATCTCCTTCTTCCTGTGACCGAAAAACTAACACGCTCCGAGCAAGTGCTCGTTCGTGTACAATTTCGCTAGAAAGAAAAGAAGACAATCCTAGAAACATGGCAAGGGAACCGAGAATGGTCAACCCCCACCCTCGCCCATCTAGAGCCTTACAATCCACAATAATAATCAATGCAAAATTAAATCCGGGATCCGGCCCCCGGATGCATGCAATCACAGATTACTATTCAGCGCGGCACCTGCAAAAAGACGATACATAGCACAATCCATATGCATGATCTACGCCGAACCCCGACGAAAACATATGCCATCATAATTCACATGATGTTTTCACGAATTCATGCATGAAACATACACCAAAGCGTGCTCTGATACCAATTGTTGGAATTGGGTTCCGCTAATCAGAGTCGCAGCGGAAGCAAAAGAAAGATCCGAAGATCATACGGTGTATGTTTCATTACAATTCGTGATACAAAACAATCTACATGCAAATCTATGATCTTAGCATATCTGCAGACACCCTAGAGGCATACTACGATCTACGGAAGACATGCATGCATCTACTTAGGTGTTTAGATTCATCATACCTTATGGATCTATGATTCGGAGATTATGGAACGATGAAGAACCGCACTTGAATCGCAAGGGAAATTGTCGGATAGCACCTTGTCCTTTGCGAATTGAAGAATCCTCGAAATCCCGTCTCTGAGTGCAGGACGGAGGAATCCGTTGCGAAGACGATGGCAAGCCACGAGATTTTCTCCTCATCTTTCTCCTTTCTTCCTTCTCCTTCCTTCCTCTTCCTTCTCCCTTCTTCTTCCTCTCTTTTCCTTGGCCGAAACCACTAAGGAGGAGGACTAGGGGTCGGATTTTTGGAGGGGAGGGAGTAGAACCACTAGGGCCGGCCCTCCCCTCCCTATTTCTTTTATAGGGCCGGTCTCCCATGGCTCCAAGGAGCCTAGGGCCGGCCCCTAGGTGGATAGGGATGAGGGGGGTCGGATTTAGGTCTCCCGGGTGTCTATCGTGAAGCCCGGACGAAAACGCCCTTCACGAAAAGCGGAAAACTGAAAGTGAGACTGAGTGAGGTGCGCTACTCGGAATCGAGTTCCGTCAGCGCCTGTGAGCTCCTGGAATTATTCCGCTCAATCTAAGATCCATATTCAATATGTTCTGAGCCATATTTCAGTATTTACCAAAATACCCCTACGGCCCATAACACATGTGAATTAGGTTCTTTGGCTTCGGGCTTGCGCTCCATCGCTACTTCGCATCTAACGTATCCAACTAGGTCGGGGAACAATTCCTATACGCAACGACAGGGTGGAACCTTCAGGGTTCGGGATCTCTAGCTCCAACCGGATCCCTGATTAACTGTTCCGGTGACACACCGAAAGTTTCGTTAATCAGTCCTAATTCGATTAACCCGCGTAGCCACCCAGAGTGCGACGCGAGTTGAACTCTAGTGATCCTAAACTTATGTTACTCCCTCGTAACCCTGTTCTCTACTATACTCCGATAATCCTTATCCCTCCTATTACTGGTGCCATGATACGACTCGGGCGGTGGGGAGCACCGTCAGATCCCGATCGATCATCTGACTAGGGTTTGATGACTTGTCATCTATAACACCACACATCTTTCGGTGCTATGCCTAGCATCCGGAACATCGTCAATCATACTGACAACCACCAGGCCTGGGTTAACTGTGTGGACAGATTGACTTATCAAAACGCACCCATCCAACACTGGACGTCGGATAACCTGTAGGGATTACATGTCACTCAAGCGCCAGCCGGGTAACCCAACATACCGTGGTATTGGACTATGGAAGGTCCGCACACGTTGGCACATCAAAGCACCACTCAACTGGTTGGCCCAGTGAGCATGGTCCCTCAGGGTTAAGGACAGATTATCTATAGTAGTAAGACGGTTTCTGCACCAGTGTCTGAATCACTGAATTGTGCACCGTCTTGGTTCCTGTTCAACACGATCATCGTGCTTGGTCAGGTGAATGGGAATCCCACGTTCCCGTGGTGGAGACTTCACCACATCCTCTACCTGTCAACAGCTTGTTTTCGGTGAAGCGACCGGCATTACCTAAGCTGTGAACTAGTTCTAGGTCTACACAGAACTGGTCCACTGGGTCTCACAAGCATGGAACCTCCATGCGCCTCAGTGGCCTACTGTGTTCCCTAGGGTCCTTTTTTTATATGAGTATTATCATATACCATAGTAGTATTCTAATTAAAGCAATAACCAAAGTCATCTTTATTAATGTTAATACAGAAAATCCACGCTAAGGACACACGAGCTACAGCAGTCGGAGCTCCAAAACGCCTAGGCCGATGACTTAACTATACTGAGATAAACATAAGCAAAACGCCCAAGAAATTAATACGACAAACGATGATCAATGGATTCACTAGTGTGGGGAAAACCTGAGTACATGTTTGTCTGTCTCTTTACATACTAACAAAGGAAACCGAAAATTAATAGAAAGAGAGGACTATGAAATAATAGAACCATACGGGCCTTAATAGATCATGAAATCACACAAAACTCATGCCATATAGCAAATACGACAGAAGAGTATTATGAATTCATAGAATGAAATAAAACTATACAAAGTTATTGCCATAAAGGTAATACAATGGAACATCACAGAACAAAAATTTGGTAACCGATACCCAACTGAATCAGCACTACTCGGTTTCCAACCTCCTAGAGAAAAATATCCCTTTCACCATTGGATCAAAATTACCAAAGCTTTGAATAGAGACCAACTCTCTTTAGACAATGAGATGAGAATCTGAACATCATTGATAGAACATGTAATCTCTATATGTACAGATCCTTTTGTTGACTGACTTTTATCCGTTCATCACGAAGACTAGCAGATCAAGTTCCGAACAAGACTTAAGTTTCGCCTCAAGTTCATGAAGCAATGCTCCTCTTGACAGCATTTCTTGTGTGCACTTCTCAAGCTGACATGATTTTAGCATTCATACAATGCAAAATTTATAATTGAGAAGAAAGGTGAAGGGAAAACTAAATTAATCTATGGAAAGCAAACATGCACATATGATCTATCCACAAATGATTTGATCATGCACCCATGTCAAAAGACACAAAAATAAATGTGTGTCTATGTTCGGCTAAATATCCTCTTGGCCAATCTCCCCGTAAGCTCTTTTCCACACTTGACAATCAGATCGAACCCACATTAAGCAAAGGATAATATCTCCATGGATGGAAGC
This sequence comes from Chamaelirium japonicum, assembly GCA_947650365.1. NCBI lineage: Eukaryota > Viridiplantae > Streptophyta > Magnoliopsida > Liliales > Melanthiaceae > Chamaelirium > Chamaelirium japonicum. Next base: position 87,226,666 of record OX393551.1, on the reverse strand, counting down.
CCTAAACAATAATAAATAGACGTTAAGATGTTCCTCCTTTTTGAGGAACCAAACATGAAATAGAAGGAGAGAAGTTGCAACATGACCCCATTACTGGCACCATTGAAACATAAATGGCAATAAACAGTAGTTTCTTTACATATCAACTGAAGTTCTATTGATCAAAGTTTTTCTTATGAAATATAAGCATGTGGATCCAACAAATGAGTTAAGGGACTTCCTTTCAAGTAAGATGGTGTTGTAGAGTAGGAACAATATAAAAGAGATTATTAAAGAAAGAACAAATTTATGGTGTGTATTGAGTAGAGCTATGAAATCGCCTCATGTAGCTGTGCATTAATGAATGTGTTCCCACGAATAGGGAGCCATTGGAAATCCCTAAGATTCAACATAAGACCGCGAATATGAGAAATAGCTTCATAAAGATAAAGTGCAAATAAACATTCCAATTGAAGCAATTGACTGAAATTTTTTGATACTCGAGGGGCTCAGAGTTCTGAGTGATTTAGGCTCATATATTACCAGTCCACCGAGTCTCCCACTCAGATGGACTACTATGTCGTCAAGGCACCTTGTTTGGTTAGCAGAACATGTATTATTATCAAGGTTTAAAACTCGGGTACCGGTACCGGTATCGGCCGGCGCCGAACCGGTTCGTACCGGTACCGGCCGGTTCTGGTTGAACCGGTACCGGCCCCTTTTTTTATTTTTTTTAAATTGTAAAAAAATCTTTCAAAATTCTAAAAAATTAGAAAATAAATATAAAAAATTAGAAAATAAATATTAGAGTACTTTAGGGCCCTAGTTTAGGACCTTTAGGTCCTTTAGGCTTAGGGACCTTAGGAGTTAGGAGTTAGGGTTAGGGCTTAGGAGTTAGGGCCTTAGGCTAGGCCGCTAGGGTTAGTTTTAGGCCTATGAGTCTTATCTTATGTGACTTCAGAGTTCAGACTATGACTTATGAGTCTTATACTCTTATCTTATGAGTTATGACTTATGACTTCAGAGTTCAGACTTTAGACTTTAGAGTCTTGGATTCATCATTCATCAAGATTCACAAGCACCACTCCCCGAGGTGTATGATTAAGAATCTTGATGAACTTGTCAACTATTGTCGAATCACCACTCCCCGAGGTGAATGATTGGACAGTAGAGACCTAACTGAGCCACAAGACTCACAAGTTACAACTTACAAGTTACAAGTTATAAGTCACAGACTCACAGTTCACAAGTCACACCTAAGAAGTTACTAATTCCTAATTTCCTATATCCTTTTTCCCTCCTTTATCCGGGCTTGGGACCGGCCTTGGCGAAGTTAAAAAAGGTTTTTAAAAGATTTTATAAAACAACCTTTTAAAGTTTTGAAATTTTTTTATTATTATAAATTTACAATACAAATTATAGAATAAGTTCCATAATCCAGACGTGTTCAACTTCCACAGCATACAGATTATCAATATTAAAATTATTAACTCACCTTTAGTTACCTTACCTGGCTAGCTCAGATAGTCAGATCAGAATATTCAGAACTCAGAACTCAGAACTCAGAAGTTCCATAGATTATTATTGCGACCAGCTTCTTCTTCGTCTTCATTTGGAGTTGGTGCCGAGTAGTGCTGGTAGTAAGACCCGTCGGAAGGCCCAGAATAACCGAAGATTGATTGGCTAATGTCCTGGTCGTGCTGGACACCATAACCGTAGGCTCCGTAGCCGTAAGATGATGAAGAATCTCCATATGTTCCTTGCGATTTCTCTGGTTCTGAAAACATCGGCTGATAAGAATCTCGGTAATATGATGATGGTGGACCTGGTGGTGGATCATATCCGTACGAGTATGGTACATATGCAGCTTCATGAACAATGCCAGAAGGCCCGGCCCCTGCTCCATTATGTGGTGACAGTGGTGGATGATGTGGATCTGGTGGGGCTGGTGGTCCTATGACTCCGGTGTACGTGGGAGCACTGGGAGGTGAAGAAGCTCTCTCATGCTCTCTCATCCGTTGAGATGACTCTCCTCCACCATCACTAGATCCGAAAAGTATACTGCCAAGACTCTCATCTGAATCGCTGTGTATCTGCTGCATTGCCTGGCTAACATGTTGAAATCTTCGTTTGCCGCTCCTCAACCTTGCTCCCTCTTGTTCTTGTCTTTGCTCCTTGCCTAACTCCTTCTCCAACCATGTATTTTCTTGACCGTCAAGAACTGGATCCTCTCTCTCCGTCAACCAAGGGGCTAGAGGGTTATCGTCGTCGAAAATATAATCCAAATTGATTGGATTATCACCTTGGTCCTCTAATCTTCCCTGATCGCAGACCCTCAACCTTATATTGTAATGTACGAAAACTAGTTTATCTAATTTAGATGATGACAATCTATTTCTAGTTTTCGTATGAAAGAGAGAGAATATACTCCAGTTTCTCTCGCAGCCCGATACCGAACATGTCTGACTCAATACTCGGATAGCAATCTTGCGAAGATCAGGAGCACTTTCACCATGAATGGACCACCAAGTAGCTATAAAATTAGTCAAAAAATAAAACATTCAGTTTGTATTCGTTGATTACAATTGGATAATTGTATAATTAAAGTGTGTTATCAACTTATCGACGTATTACCTGGTTGCTTGGTCGAGATAGATGTTCTTGCATTCTCCGAATCAAAGGAACCACGAGCATATCAGAAGATTTCCATCTGCTCCATTGCCTTATTTTGCGCTGCTATGCTAGGCTCCAAGGTTCGGATCACCTCTTTAAGCCCGATCATTATTTCTGGGTGTTGTGAGACTTCTACCCTATACTGGTATTGGGGATTTAAGTAAAATCCTATAATATGAAAGAAATAAGTATTGAGTCTAATGACTAATGAGATTAAAAATTGAAATTGTTAAATAATGAGTATACACTTGACGATAATATTTACCTGCTGCATGCAATGGATGGTGTAGCGTCTTCTCCCATCTTTTGTCGATCAACTTAAAATATTGTTTTTTTTATTTTTCTCCAACCTTTGTCGACTTCTGAATGGCCATCTTAGCTCTGGCCATTGCTTCGTAGATATACCCCATTGCAGGCTTTTCATTTGAATCTACCAGTCGAAGAACTTGCACTAGAGGTTGGATACACACTATTATCTTGTCAATTTCGACCCAGAGCTCCTTTCCAACAATAATATTTTCCACCTCTTTGCCCTCTTTATTAGATGCATATTTTGATTGACACCATGCATCTGAGGTAAACATTTTCCGTAAAGCATCCTTCTGATTAAAAATGCTCTCCAATACTATGAAGTGAGTGGCAAAGCGGGTGATTGCTGGACGCAGAAGCTCCCGCTTCCCAGTATACTTCCTCATCAAGTCAACTACACAGTTATGATTGTAAATGAATTTTGTTATTTTTCGAGCTTGTTTTACGACCTTGTCGACATGATCCAATTTGCCTATATCTTTTAGGATCAAGTCGATGCAGTGTGCGGCACAAGGAGTCCAAAATATAGTCTTCCGTTCCTTCTGTATGATTTGTCCGGCCTTCTTATAGTTAGAGTCATTGTCCGTCACTATTTGGACAATATTATTAGCTCCAACTTCGTCGATGATATTATTCATAAGTCCAGCATGATATATTGCATCATGCACTTTGGCTGATGCATCGACTGATTTATAAAATACAGTACCAATTGAGCAATATACTAGAAAATTAATTATGGATTTTCTAGTAGGGTCACTCCATCCATCGCACATAATTGTGCAACCTTTTTTCTCCCAGGGAGTTTGAAAACTACGAATATAATCGTTTATTTCGGAGACCTCATCATCTAAAAGTGGCCCAACAATTTTATATGGGGTAGGGGGAGAAATTCCCGGTCCAACCGACTGCAATGTGTCGCACATTTTTTTAAAGTATGGCGACGCGGCTGCATTAACCAGGATATGATTTGTTAGAAACCCTCGCACCTCACAAAACCGGCTTGTAAGGGGAGGTCCACAGGGGGTATATTAAGCGGGTGATGGGTGCCTCCCTTACCGATGTGGGACTATCCGTTAACACTCCCCCTCACGCGGAGCACGCGTGGCAAGGATCCTCCCATGCGGAGCACGCATGGCAAGGCACGATCGGTGGGGAGCACCCGGAGCAGGAGCAGGAGACAGGCTAGCTCTGATACCATGTTAGAAACCCTCGCACCTCACAAAACCGGCTTGTAAGGGGAGGTCCACAGGGGGTATATTAAGCGGGTGATGGGTGCCTCCCTTACCGATGTGGGACTATCCGTTAACATGATTGAAATGAAAAAATTTGGCCACTGCTTTCTTCACTTTACTGGCCGCTTGTTTTATTTTTCCAGCTGTTAATTTGGTTTGTTTCTGGCCACGTTCCCTAAACATAAATCCGTCTAGAGGTAACTGCACAGATGTACTGCCGCCAGTGCTAGTTTTACCTTCTCTAGCACTAACACTGTTACTACCACCAGGTCCACCTCCACGAGTACTACCACCAGGACCACTCATTGACCATCTACCTCTTTGGTCTCCCCCTCTTTCTCTCATTTCTTGACGACGAGCTTCCTCACGAGAAAGTCTCATTGTCGTTCTCATGTCCCTATCCCCATCCGGTAACTCTTCAGATGAAGAATCATCAAAACTTTCATCATCTATGTTTGTTTCTCTATAACCCCTTACCGACTGACTTTTGGTAAGGGGTGGTCTTCTAGAAGCAGAAAGCTCAGGAGCAGTACTCTTATCTTTACTTGCTTCTCTAAAAAATTGCTGGAATTGAGACCGTACCTCTGTTGGAACGTGCTCACAACCAGTCACTTGTCCTTTTTTACCCGCTAAATACTCCTTCATTCTTGTGATACCACCATTTATGGTCCGGCCACAGTAGTTGCATACGGCCTTCCGCTTGTTGCCTTCAATTGCCTTGCAATGTAGCCATCCAGCGTCTATCTCTTTCGATTTTGGTGCCATTATCTAAGTCAAAAAATAAATAAGCATTAGCAAACTAGAAAGTAATTGCTTACTTTTGCAGCTTTGCTACGTAGAAAGTAGAAAGTAGAAACTAGAAAGTTTCGACTTTTAAATGGCTCGAAAAGTCGAAAGTAGAAACTAGAAACTAGAAGGTAGAAACTAGAAACTAGAAACGTAGAAAGTAGAAACTGCTCGAAAGTAGAAACTAGAAAGGAGAAACTAGAAACTCGAAAGTCGAAAGTAGAAACTAGAAAGTAGAAACTCGAAAGTAGAAACTATAAACTCGAAAGTAGAAACTAGAAACTAGAAACTAGAAACTCGAAAGTAGAAACTAGAAACGTAGAAACTAGAAACTAGAAACTAGAAAGTTTCGACTTTTGCAGTTTTGCTCACTTTTGCAAAAGTTTCGACTTTCGAATGGCTCGAAAGTCGAATCTACTTTTAAATGGCTCGAAAGTAGAAACTAGAAAGTAGAAGCTAGAAACTAGAAACGTAGAAAGTAGAACCTAGAAACTCGAAAGTAGAAACTAGAAAGGAGAAACTAGAAAGTAGAAACTCGAAAGTAGAAACTAGAAAGTAGAAACTCGAAAGTAGAAACTAGAAACTCGAAAGTAGAAACTAGAAACTCGAAAGTAGAAACTAGAAACGTAGAAAGTAGAAAGTAGAAACTAGAAACTAGAAAGTTTCGACTTTTGCAGTTTTGCTCACTTTTGCAAAAGTTTCGACTTTCGAATGGCTCAAAAGTCGAATCTACGTGAGGCGTGAGTGCGTGACTGCGTGAGCCGCGTGAGCAAGTGAGCAAAAAAATTTCTACTCTTGTTTCTACTTTCTACGTCGCAAAAGTGAATCAAAGTGAGCAAAGAAATTTACCTGTCAGTGTCGGGCACTGTCGGTGACTCGGTGTTGCTCGCCTCATGCCGCTCGTCGCAAGAGTCAAGACTCACAACGTCGCCTGGTCGCCGCCTCGCCGAGTAGTGCTCGCGCCGCTCGTCGTGAGTCTCGTGACCTCGTCGTCACTCGTCAGTCGTCAGCTCGTCGCTCGTCGGCGTGTCGGCTTGTGTTGGTGTGCCGGCGTGCCGCTCAGCCCGCTCGTCGGCGTCGTCGACTCGTCGGCGTCGTCTCCTCGTCGTGCAGGCGGTGCCGCTTTTTTCTCTCTAGTCTCTTCTCTCCTCTCTTTTCTCACGCTTCTCTCTTATCTCCTTTTTTTCTTCTTTCTTTCCTTGCTCTCTTCTCTCTTCTCTCTTCTCTCTTCTCTCTTCTCTCTTTTTTCTTTCTCTCCTGTCTTCTCTCTTCTCTCTTTTTTCTTTCTCTCCTCTCTTTTCTTGCAAGTTGCAACTTTGCAAATTGCAACTTGATGCCTTGATGAATGGTTTTGGAATTTGGAGATGAAATGGAATGGGTTTGGGGGGGTTTATATAGCCTTCAAATCCCCCCCTCCCACTTAAGAAATAATGCATTTTGGAGGGGCCAAATCTAATAATGCCCCCCCCCCTCCACATGCAAATGCTGGGAAAGCATGTTCAGCCCATGTGGAGGGAGGAATCCAAGATAAAAAAACAAAAAAAGTTAGCCAAAACCCACCCACCCCATTATAGCTGTCGGACGGGCCTGAACCGGCCGGTACCGGTTCGTACCGGCCGGTACCTGCCTAACTCGGCCGGTTCGGTCCAGTACGGGTTGGTACCGGCCGGTTCAGGCCCGTTTCGGTCCCGGGTGCTGGGCTCGGTTCGGCCCGGCCAAAACCGGTACGTACCGGTCGGTACGTACCGGTACCGGCCGAGATTTGAAACCCTGATTATTATACATACCATTAAGCATTTCTAATTATACTATCAACCAATTATTAATAAACTAATGTTTTACCAGCTCGAGACCATATCTTACTGAACAGGTGGACCTCAAATGAATTTGGTTGATTCCCCCGACAATCTACTAAGTGGAATACCCGCTTGAGGATCGTTTCACTCGAACACACCAAGCTACTCATTTTCTTCGCACGAAGGATCCTTTGCTTCACACAAAGGAACCCACAAATGGGATTTAAAAGGGGTGATAGCAAAAGCGATCAAACCAGAGAGAGAGGAAAGGTCATTTACCTACTCAAATATCCGGAAGAACATAAGGCTTTATTCTATGAGAAATCCTCAAGACATAGGGAAAGTCAAAGCACAAAATCCTTGAAGAAATACAAATCCCAAGAGAATGGGGAGCCTTGGTCTAGGATTACATGATTCCAATTAGCAAACCCATTATTTCTTTTCTTTTTCCACAAGTAAATTTTTTCTGCGAAATATAAATTTAGAAACATATTTTTTCTAGAAATCCTCGAGAACAATTAATTTGCTTATTTTTTACTTGTAGATATAATAAAAGAATGGAACAATGATATTTGTAATTGATGCATACTATATTGTATTGTACGATAAATATTTCACAAGGCTTCACTGACACAATACACACCCTCCTTATCTGAACAAATACATAGAATGGGTTGTTATAGGTCTCTATCATATTGTATTAGCAAGCAACCTGTGAAATGCTACATAGTGATATGTATCAATACATTTGGTAGTTATTAGACCCAAATGTTTTGTTATTGTATTTCTTTTAAAACCTGCTTTTAAGCATGATGTTAGTTTGTGGTTCTGAGTATGTACATTAGTGTAATATACATGCTTCCAGTGATTACTAAGAAACAAGAGTGCATAATGAAGATGGTTCAAGTGTTTGATATGTCTAAAATAACCAAGCGAGTATACTTAAGGTTTGAAACATGGTTCTATAGATTTATCTACATAGTTTTCATATTTAGTTGTAAATTATGTGGGCTGAGATGGATAATTTTAAAATCGGTACGTTTTCATTTGTTTGAATGAACACACTTTTTGAAGGGGGAAAAGTGATCTTAAAGAAAATCGTTGGAAGGTGTAAATTATGCGGTCTGAGATGCATGATAAATTTTGAATGGGAATAGCTACAATTAAAGGAGTAGGAGATGGGGTAGCCGTTTTTATACTCGAAGGAAATTTTTGTAGACGGTATGTAATTTATGGATGATGATACAAGGGTGGAACAAAAAACAAATGTGAATATTTGAGAGGAGAGAGAGTAGGGTGGGAGGGGGTGGCATGTGGTATGAGGCATAGAGTTAGATTCAATATTGTAGCAAGATTTTACCAAGTTTGGTTGAATATTGTTTTGTCATCGGTTAGAGCAAAATAAGGTGGTGATGAGTGACCATCTAAGATTTTGTTGGGGCCTCCTCAAAAGCCATCAACCATGACCTTAGAACTGAAATTGACCATTTTATAGGCACATCTTTGTAGGTAACAGGTTAAATGGTCATACCATATAGTATCTTATCTGTAAAGTCAAATATATATGTTCATGACAAGGTTCTGAATCCATCATTTACGCCATCCCAATACGAGGGTGATCTCTTATCTGTAATGTTGTTTCATTTCAGTTCTTTGAATTAATTTATGCTACGGAGATGAATGCGTGCCCCCATATCAAATCTTGCCCTTTACCTCTTCGCCTACATTCTTTCATAGTATGGGGGAGGCTTTGGGGGTTGCACCCTTGGAGCATGAGTTTAAATTGCTTCACCAGCAAGGTAGGTCTCCTTACCTGCCAACTGGCCTTTTGGATTTCCTTACATCGCCCATCTCTTGCCATGTTGCCTTTGTATGATTTCCGGCACCAATATTAGAGGGCTAATGTCAGGTTGACAGCCGGTTCTTGTCAATCTTTCCTATCGTCGGATCCCATCCCTGAGACTTGGATGATGGTATGTAGTGCATGTACTGCCTCTCTGATCGACTAATGACCTTTATCATTGTTGTTGTTTTCTTCTTTCTTTTCAGTAAATCGGAGTTTGTGATATACAAGCTAAAGGAGATGGGGAAGATTGAAGAGAAAGACGTACTGCAGATCTGCAACCAGTTCAACAAGCTTGACCCCAACGACACCGGGAAGATAACCCTCCCGGATCTACTGAACGCCGTCAGATGACCCTCCACGGGCAGCGTTATGGTGTACAGTTTCCTCAACACCTGTTGCTCTGTATATACGAACGAATTCATGGGTGGTATTAAGTACAGAAAACGTAGATGGAACAGCATTCTTCTGAAAGAAGCAAATCGACGAACCGAATGTTTAGGTTGAGGATGCTCTATCTTGTTGGTACCAACCTTGTAGAGCTTAGTGAGACAAAGATCTCCATGTTATGGCCTTGAACAGTAGGGCAGTGACTTGGATAAATTGTATACAGAGGGAGGATAACATGCTCATTTTTGACATTCATTTCGGTTAAGGCTGTGATCTTTTGTTGGGAATTGGAATTACCAGGAATTGGGCACATTCCCACGTTCTATCCATCACAGGACTAGTATGCTTGCATGTTCCGTGGGTAACGAAAGGCCACTTTTTGTGGGATTTCATTTCTCAACCAAAACCTAAGATTTGTAAAACTCCCTCTCTACCTCCCTTAACCTCGGGAAAATTTTCAGCACATCCTGTGTACGCTACAAACGTTGCCCAGAACCAATCAGCATGCTCTAAGTGCTGGGGACTACTACCCCCATGTGCTGGGGCTTGCTATCACATGTCTCTTGAATCATAGTGAGCCCCATGGACCCGTGGTTGTCACGTATGCAGGATGTGCTGAAAATTCGACCCCGCGCCGCCCCCCCCCCCCCCCCTTCGGGGTGAACGCATGTACCCAGTATGTGGTGAACATAAGTGGTTTTATGGAACAAGCATCGGAAGGACCCAATTCTGAGTATTCCAATTCCTAGGAAAAGAAAGGACCCAATTCTGTGTATTCCAAAAGGACCCAATTCTAAGTATTCCAATTCCTAGGAAAAGAAGATAGCTTCAAGGGTTGTATCCACTTTCAATCCTTTACAATATTTGATGGTGCCCAAAAATTAGCACCAACCCGCCAACCTAACGTAAGAGATCGCCCCTGATCAAGGAGCTCGCCTGACTTGAAGACCTTCGGAAGAGTCGCCCATCCTGGCTCCACCCTAGCCTGAGCAGACACACTTAGCCAAAGTTTTGATAGGGTCCGTAGGCAGCTCGCAGATCACAAGTCACTCGCAGGCAGCTCGCAAGACACACGTCACCCGCAGGCAGTTTGCACGTCGGCCGCAGGTAGCTCGCAAATCACACGTCGCCCGTAGGCAGCTCGCAGATCGCACGTCACTCGCAGGCAGCTCGCCCACAAAGAAAATTGCTCCGTTTTATCGGTAGGTGTTCCATATCGTAAGACGTCGTTGGATTGACAGGTGTCTTCATTTTAGAGGAACTGTGTGGACGATGTAAGCCAAGTTCACTTTACGCGAACCTACTTGGTTGCAAACGAAACTGACTCTCAGTCTAGAGCTTTCTAGGGTGCCACCTAGAATGGATAAGACCGGTGCATCCCCCCCCCCCCCCCAACCCCGGACAGCCAGCTGACTAGCAAGACAACATAGCGCATTTAAAGACCCATGTGCAATCACGAGAGTACACAAAAACAGGTGGGCTGGCACATGTCGGCCCGCAGTGGTTGGAGAAAGGCTATAAGGGCATGACCCAAGGCTCCAAAGTACAGGTTCGAATTCTAAAAGCTCGAACTACCTTCTGATCACTAAACCTCCCCTTTGAAATCTCTGCTGACTTGAGCGTTGGAGGGTCTGTGTTCCAAAAGGAGCCAGCCATTCTAACCCCCTGTGTTTTGTAAGTTGCGGGAGAAGTTAACAAGATTTTCCCCATACATTTTGGCACCGTTTGTGGGATTTTGTCTTGTCCCTGTAAAGACGCCCATGATCACATGGTATGAAATTAACCCCGAGTCTAGCGTGGGACAAGTGCCGTGGCCGAAATCCACATAACGGCCAGCACTTCGAGAATGAGGCCGCGACGAGCCCAGATGGCTCCTCCCCAGCATGGACGAGGACGTGCAAAGGCCCCAATCGCACCCTCGGTTAGTGCTACTGCTTCGACGCAGGCCCCTCTGCCCCCTCCTTCGCTTAGCGACCAGCTCCTAAGAGAGATGCTGGTAACGCAACGAACTATCATCGATGAGTTAGTTCGCCTACGACAGGCTCCCGAGGTGAGTCTAAGACGCCTTGAACCATCTTTCGGCCCTGATGGCCCAAGGGGACGATCGGTGGAACCGTCTCAGCGGCCGAGGAGCTCGAGGGATGCTCCTCCTATCCTACCCCCAGTCGCTTAGGCGTCGCGCCAATCAATTTCGCTGCGACCTCGGCGCTTATCCCAACAGGACCCCTTTTTTGCGGGGGTGCCTGCTGTCAACCTGGAACGGGACCAGGTTTTCTCGAGGATCCCTAGGCATGAGTCATTGCATCCTGGTGATGCTGTCGATCTATCCAACGTCACCTAGCGACAACAAAGCCGAAGTGCAAGGTCGAACAACTCGGAGACCAAATCGGAACAGCGGGATCGCAACCACATCACCAACTGGCTCGTCATCGCAAGAGGACGTCTCCTCACCGCGGCCTTAGCAACGAAGCGATGTCTTCACATAGACACCGCAATCCGCAATCTCGGTAACAAATGGGCACGCAAGGTCGACGTCCATATGAAAGATCAGATCGCCATAATGACGAATACACAATCCGACCTCGGGGGAGCGTGCACGACCGCTTGGGGCCTGCACAGTCAAATCTGGAAAATTACCCAGAGCGTTGGTAGGTATCTCGCGTGCCTATTGACCTATTGGATGATTTAGTTGTACAAGGAGGGAGCTCGCCCTTCACAGCTGAAGTTCATCACAGAGATTTCCCTCAACACTGGGCTCCCTCGAAGTTCGTGCTGTTCGATGGGTCGCAAGATCTGGTGGATCATATTTTGGCATATCGAAAGTTGTTTTTCTTCCGAGATCAAGACCACGTCTTGTGCCGGGCATTCCTAAGTATCCTAACAGGATCGGCCCTGAACTGGTTTCACAAACTCCCCTCCAGCTCAATCTCGTGCTTCACCGTGCTATCTGATCTTTTCCTAGAGCAGTATCGGTGCAACCGGCAGCCTCCGAAGAGAATTAAGTCATTGTTTGGGCTCTCCATGGGAGCTAAGGAGACCCTCCGATAGTTCTCGACTCGCCTTCGGAGTACTTACCTCACTCTTGAGGACTCAGCAGGACAAGATCAAACTACAGTAAGCACTTTTAGGAGTGCTCTTTCCAAAGGGGTTTAACTCCATGATGCCCTCGTTATATCGGACCCACGCACTATGGTCAAATTCTTCTCCTTGGTCCAACAGCACATCAAGCTTGAGGAGGTTGTTTCAGATCTCCAAGGAAAATCAGACGGTCAATGACTTCCCCATACGCTGCGGCCCCTGGTCGTAAAGGCCGTCGAGCGGCAAGAGGCACTCCTTGTGGTGCCTACTCCGGCAGTCGTAAATTCAGCGAGCTGGCGCATGCCGCCGGGACCAGAAGAGAGGGACTTCACAATGATGACCCTCCCTCCCGGAAAACTCTTACACCAGATTCGGAACTAACCTTTTATGTAGTACCCTTATCTGCTCTAGTCAGAAGAGCCGGGATCAACTAACGGGGCTCGCCGATACTTGTTCCATAGAGGGTTCGGGCACAAGAATAATCGGTGTCAAGCTCTGAAGAACCATATTGAAGACCTCGTCACCCAATGCCATCTAGATCGATTTATTTCACTACCCCGACGATTTAAGATCGTGGCTCCACGAGTCCCTAGGGAAGGGGATCAACCAAGGGTCGGGGAGCCCGTGCTTCCCCCGTACCTGAAGGCAGACCAGTCATTTGCCACAACATCTCCGAACATCTTGACGTACCACGATCCAACAACATGGCACGCCAATAAGTAAGAGAGGTCTAGCATATCCAGAAGGTACACTCTGTCTCTCTACTTCCCATCTTACTTGAAAATAGTAGACCAGTAGCTCGTGATCTAGTGTGGTTCTCGGAGGATGACATGGCCAGAGTGGTCGCTCCCCATAACGACCCGCTAGTTATACACCTTATGATCGCCAATATCAAAGTTCATCGCATACTGGTCGACTCAGGGAGCGTTGTTGATATCCTGTTTCTGTCTACTTTTTATCAGATAAGCCTGTGCTGGGCCGACTTGTCGCTTACTACCGCTTTGTTGAGCCTGCACTGGGCGAATTCTTTCCTTACCGATTTGATTGCCTCGCCCAGGGTAGAGCCCTTACGCTATTGACAAATATTAGTCTATAAGCATGACTATGGTTATAATGAAACAACCACAAGAGCAAGCTCTAAAAGGAAAAGGCATTTCATTCATCCATTAAGAACATGACTACAGAGGAAGTACAGTAACCGAGCTCAGGGATTGCTCGTCTTGGCACCACTATCGCCATGGCGGCGCTTCTTCCTAGCCCTCTCCGCCTTGTACTTCTCCATGGCAATGGTTGTGCCTTTCTTAAGGAGCTCATTCAGTAGTGCCTCAAGACGACCTTGTTGTGCTTGGAGGAATTTGAAGTAAGGCTCCCTTGCAGCAGCTATCTCGGACTTCAGAGCATTCACTTCAAATCAGAGCTTGGATGCTTCGCCTTGCGCGATCTCCCTCGCTCTGATCACCTCCTGGAGCTCGCCAGCTGCCCGTGCGTTGGCTTCTTCCACCAATGTCGACCTCTCTGTTAAGACAACAACTTGTTGGCGCAGTTCGACGACCTGCTCCCCAAGTTCGGCAGAATGGTTGGCTTCATGGAGTTGGTGAATGTGTTCGTCTAGCCTGCGCTCATAGCCTAGGAGGGTGCCATTGTATAAACCCATATATAAGGCTTTGCCCGATGGAGCAAGCATTCTCGGCTAAAGCTTTGGCTTTCCTCTCCATCTAGAAACAAAGCAAATATTAAAGACTAGGTAGCAGATGGAAAGAAGTGGAAAGGTCGTGAAGTTACCTCTAGGAGCTTTTCGCAAATCACCCCATATGGGCACCGAGCGAAGACATTGGAGCCCAGGACCTCAAGGATGTAGTAGGGGATCCTATTCTCCTCCCTACTATCAGGAAACAAGGCCCTAGGAACCCCCTGTTCACTAGAGCCCGAGACCAAGGGAATAACAGGAGTGGGTGTTGTAGCCGTTGAGGTGGCAGAGGAGTCTCTGGGGTGCGATCTTTATCACCCTCCCGATTTTGGTTGTCCGACTCTTCACCATTGAAATCCATCCCAGAGCCGGACGATCCCTCCTCCAAGCTTGACCCTAATGAGTCAGACCCAATGGGCCCCCAAGGGATCTTGACAAGTGCCCGGAGAGACAGCTTCGGTGCTCGTAGACGAAATTTGATGCGACCTCCGCCTCGGTGCTCAATGCGCCCCGGAGAGACAGCTCCAGCACTCACAGACAAACTCCGAGGCGACCTCCGTCTCGGTGCTCAATGTGCCCGGAGAGATAGCTCCAATGCTCGCAGACAAAGTCCGAGGTGCTCCACATCGCCTCAGCGGTCAACGCGCCCTGAGAGACAACTCTGGTGCTCGTAGACGAAGTCCAAGACGACCTTCGCCTTGGTGCTCAATGCACCTAGAGAGAGCTTCGGTGCTCGCAGACAAAGTCCGAGGTGCTCCGCACTGCCTCGGTACTCAACGCACCCGAAGAGACAGCTCCGGTGCTTGCAGACAAAGTTCAAGACGACCTCCGCCTTAGCGCTCAATGTGCATGGAGAGACAGTTTTGACGCTTGTAGACAAAGTCCGAGGCGACCTCTACCTCGGCGCTCAACATGCCCAGAGGGACATCTTTGGCGCTCGCAGATTCCGCCTTGGTGCTCAATGCTCCCGGAAAGACAGGTTCGGTGCTCATAAACAATGTCAGAGGTGCTCTACACCGCCTCGATGCTCAACGCCCCTCGGCGAGACAGCTCTGGCACTCACAGAAGAAGTCCAAGGTGACCTCCACCTCGGCACTCAATGCACCTGGAGAGACAGCTCTGGTGCTCATAGACGAAGTCCGAGGTGACCTCCGCCTCGGCACTCAATGCGCCTGGAGAGACAGCTCCAGTGCCTACAGATGAAGTCTGAGGTGACCTCCGCCTCGGTGCTTAACGCGCCCGAAGAGAGAGCATCGATGCTCACAGATAAATTTTGAGGCGACCTCCGCCTTGGTGCTCAAGGCGCCCGGTGAGACAACTTCAGTGCTCACAGACAAAGTTCGAGGCGGCCTTCGCCTTGACGCTCAATGCGCCCAGAGAGACAACTCTGGCGATTGCATACGAAGCCCGAGGTGACCTCCGCCTCGATGCTTAACACGCCTGGAGAGATAGCTCCGGCGCTCACAGACAAAGTCCGAGGCAATCTCCACCTCGGTGCTTGACGATCCCAGAGAGATATCTCCGGCACTCGCAAACGAAGTCCGAGGTGACCTCCGTCTCGATGATCAACGCACCCGGAAAGACAGATCCAGCGCTCATAGACAAAATTTGAGGCGACCTCTGCCTCGGCACTCAACACACTCAGAGAGACGACTCTGGTGCTCGAGGACAAAGTCTGAAGCCTCCAAACGCCTTCGACACTTAACAAGCCCAAGGCCCTGCCCTTAGCAAATTTTGGGTGAAAATATTATTCTCCCCTCGACCGACCGGGCTCCTCCTTGGCCGACCAAGCTCACCCTCGACCGATCGGGCCCCTGAACAGGCCCATTTGGTTGCCCCTGACCAACTGACGACTGCCCCGGTCGGTTTCCCCTAATCGACACACCCACAGGCCCGGTCGGTTGCACCCGACTGACCGACTACAGTGGCAGTCGATCAGGATTAGCCTACAGTTGATTGCCAGAGTGAGCTTAGAAACCGACCACGATCCTGTGGTTGGTAGGCAGTGTCAGGCGACCCAAACTAACACAGACACAGGAGTGTCGACCGGCCCTGGTCGAAACAGGAACAGGGTGTCGGCTGACCCCAGGCGACAAGGGCATTGGTCGGTAGGCCTACCTCGACTGACCAGGGCACTGATCGACTGACCAACCACTCCCGACCGAGGCCCAAACCGACCGACCAACCTTGAAGATCGGGCCTCTCTGGCGTTCGGTCAAGCCTGCACTATGGTCGACCGATAGCGACACTCGGCGACCGACCACCTCTCACGTGATCGACCAGACAGCAATTGGTCGGCCGACCGACCAGACATGCCCTCAGTCGGCCATTGGCAGGGGGTCGGCGGTCGCAACGGTCAACCTCGGACAGCAGGTTAGTAGACATGCACCCGGTCGACCCTTAGCAAGGGGTCGGTAGGCGCGACGAACGGCCCCGGACAGCGGGTCGGCAAGTACTTACCCGATCGGCCCTTGGCAGGGGGTCAATTGTCGAAACGGTCTGCACCGGACATTGGGTCGGTGGACACGCAGCTAATTTTACATCATAGACTCCCAGCTCGCTAGGTTAGCACCTGCTTGGGGCCCACAGAGACTAGTCTGGTAAATCCCCCCAAATATTTACCGAAACCTTCGATATTCCAAACCTCTATAAATAACAGACCTAACAAATATTCCAGAAGGGGAGATCCCCGGATCGAGATCAAATATTCCAGACCACATTCCACTTTCTAGTTTCAAGAGCTCTATGAGCCTTCTGGTGATCAGACTTCAGTCAAGCCAACTCCACCCTCTACCTACTTGTAGAAGGACTCATTGGCCTGTCGAGAATAGCGCTACTTCTTCAGAGATAGTGAATTCAAAGGTTGTGTCGTACCGCACGGAGACTATGGATTCGGTCGAACTTCATCACCACCTCCGGTGTCAACCCTTCTTCTTCTTCTTCGTCTTCTCTCTCTCTCTCTCTCTCTCTCTCTCTCTCTCTCTCTCTCTCTCTCTCTCTCTCCTCTACTCTATAGTGTTAACATGACAGCTCAAACGCGACAACTCAGTGATCTACAGTGTTAACATAATAGCTCAAACACAACAACTCAGTGATCTACAGCGCACCACAACTTGGAGGTTAGCACCTTCCATCGACTGTTGGAGGGGGACCGTACGACGGCCATAATCTCCCCCCACAGCATCCCCCCCCCCCCTGACCCCGGGCAGCCAGTTGGCCAACAATACGATATAGCGCATTTAAAGACCCATGTGCTAACACGAGGGTACACAGAAACAGGTCAGCTGGCACGTGTCGGCCCGCAGTGGTTGGAGAAAGGCTATAAAGGTATGACCCAAGGCTCCAAAGTACAAGTTCGAATTCTAAAAGCTCGAACTACCTTCTGATCACTAAACCTCCCCTTTGAAATTTCTACTGACTTGAGCGTCGAAGAGTCTGTGCTCCGATAGGAGCCAACTGTTCTAACCCCCTGTGTAGGGGCGGACCTACATTGGGCCCGGGGGGGGGGGCTCAAGCCCCCCCTCACTTTGGGGGAAAAAAAACAAAGAAAAGTTACACTTAGGCCCCTTGAAGTTTAGCTCAAAAACACTTAACTTCCCTATAGTTTATTTTGTTCCAAATCACTCCCTAAAGTTTGAAATGTTACCACAATACCACCTTTTGTCAACTACTTGTTTTCCTCATTTTTATCTAATGGAAGCTGAATTAAAGGGGGGCAAAATGTTATTTTTTAACTATAGGGGAGTTAAATATTTTTTTAGCTAAACATAGGGGGGGGGAGTAAAGTGTAATTTACGCAAATAAATAAATAAATATAGCCAACTTGTCTGCCAATTTTTGGTTGCCAACTTCACATGGAGGTTGCCACCCAGGGACGGAACTATGTATGGACCAAGGGGGGCCATGGCCCCCCCTCAAATATATTTTTTTAAAAATTATATAATAAAAGGTTTGAATTTTAGTATATAAATTTTTCTTTGTTTATGCTTTGGCCCCCCGTAGATGAAATTATTATGCTTTGGCCCCTCCCAATATAAAATCTTGGTTCCGTCCCTGTTGCCACCACCAGCCGCCACCGCTCCGCCGGCTATCACCCCCCGTCAATCAATGTCCACCGCCATGCCGCTGAATCCGACACCGCCCGTATTGGCAACCCATGGTCGTCCCCGCCATCCGTTGGCCACCGATGCCCACCACTAGCCAACCGACACCCACCACCCATGCATGTGGCATCCCCGTAGAGTTCATCACATGGCCCTTAATGAATAAGAATCGAGTGTGAATCGGGACCTATTTACAAGTTTTTGGGGGTATGTATTAAAATCCCCCCCCCCCCCCCTCTACACACACACACGTGCACCAAAAAAAAAAATGAGGATCTGGTTTATTATTCACAACTCGCGCACCCCGATCGAGTAGGCGAGTTATAGGTCCAAATTTTTGAAGGACTCCGATGATCGAAATCCTCCTCCACTCGAGGCAAAATCCTAATAGGTCTTTTGCTACGCGATCGAAAGAAGGGTAGGGACTTTGTCACGCTGCATGCCAAAGCCTTCAACTGTGAGGCAACGAATATGATTACTTTTTAATAATTAAACTCCCCTGAGAAAAAATCCTGGGTCCATCATTGCCCCTGTGATTTGCAGGTCGCATGAGAAGTTAACGAGATTTCCCCTCAACAATATCTAGAGAGAGAGAAAGAGAGAGAGAGAAATGGGAGGAGGAAAAACTTAGAGAGAGCTTGGAGGAGGAAAAAACTTATTGACGGCTTGTTTGGCTGGTAGCATGACCGACCAACAACAAAACGTGCCATCTCTGCATACTTTATCATAAAGTTGTCCATTTTCACATTAGGAATAAATTTGAACACATGGTGTGTTATTATTGGTTGATAGTGCTACTACCCGTCATACCAGCAGATCAATAAATATTTTTGTCCCCCTCCTTGAGAGGAGATGCTTCTTGGAAAGAGGTCTAGAAACCAACCTATGCCCCTTTCCAAGCCCAATAATGATTGTGACTATGGGCATACGTCCTTAAAAGAATATAATATGTAACCGTTCACATACCACTTTAAACGAGTAAAATATGTCTTCCATTGATAAGACAAATGTAACCCATGGCCATTTTTTCTACTTGTGGTGGGGTATTAAAAAGTGGTTTTTTTTCAAACTGATCATCAGGTTTGTCCTACTACTCAAACTAGGTACAGAGCCCAAAAATATTATTTTTATAATCACTAAAAAAATTTCAAACAAAAATATCTTTAATGTAATGAATCACTTTCTTCTTTCGTGAAACCAGTAGAGTCTCAAACGGAAATTTTATGTTTGTTTACATTTGGTTATAATTTTTTTATGTTTTCATTACGTTTCGCTGGAATCTCTTCATCGCCGAAATCTCTTCAGAACCCTGCCGGAATCTCTTCATCACAGGAACCTCGCCATTGTCGAAACCTCGCCAGAACCTCTTCATCGACGTAAATCCGACGTAAACCCGACATAACCGACGTAAACCCGACATAACCCAATGTAAACCCGACATAACCTGAAATAAACCCGACGTAATTTTTTTTTTTTTTGAGAACCCCTCCTAAGGGAGGGAGGGAGGGTTTGGCAGACCCCGACCAGATTTTATTAATAGGCTAAATCAAAATACCGTTACAAAAATGTAGAGCCTCCTCCCCTAATTTATATACCAAGGAATTATCCATGTTTTGAAAAAGGCGAATACCGAATGACGAAGCTGCTCCAGCCCTGAAGTTTTGCCATTGAAAATTCGGTTATTCTGCTCAAGCCAGAGGACCCAAATGATAGCCATTACCAGCAGATCCCAAGGCTTCCTGATTGCCTCTGGAATTCTTCTTCTTCTCCACGAACTCCAAAGGCCACGGAGTGTCCGAGGATGGAAAGAGATACCGTCCTTACCTTCGAAATGATCCCATATTTGCCTAGCAAAGGGGCAACCGAGTAGTAGGTGTGACGCCGTTTTCTCTTCCGTAGTGCAAAAAGTACAAAATGCATCCGTAGTATGAGGGTGATTCCGCTTCAATAGATTAGCCTTAGTAAGAATCTTGTTCCTCAACGCTAGCAGGGAGAATATCTGAATTTTTGAAGGGGCCTTTGTCTTCCAAATAGTCTTTGACTACTGATGCCTTTGCAGTCAAGGTAGCAAATGCTCGTAGAACGATCTGACGGAGAAGACCCCTGAAGAAGTGCAGTTCCAGCGTACTTCATCACGAGTAGGCTTGAAGGATGCCGCCTGCAGAATAATATTAAGATCCTGCATTTCCCGCTGACTCTCCCGGTCCAGCGGAGCGCAAAGCTTTAGATTCCAGACTACGGATCCTTGTCTTCTACATGCTTGAGAGCGGACTGAAGCGCCTTTATTTCTGGCCAAGGAGTAAAGAGACGGAAAAAGCTGCTCTAACGGCACATTTCCAAGCCAGGCATCCTTCCAAAATCTGATATTTCTACCGTCGCCTAATGAAAGGGTGGTCGCCTCCTTGTAAAAGTCTCTAACCCTCAGAATTCCCCTCCAGAAGTGAGAAATTCGTCCCGAGACCCTGCTTCTCGAGTGTAAAGGAGAACCTTTTGAAGTACTTCGCCAGAAGAACGTCTCTCCAAGATCCACATGTTCCTTGTTGAAGCCTCCACCACCATTTTCCAAGCATGGAAATATTGAACCTACGTAGGTCTAAAACCCCCAGTCCTCTTAGGTTCATTGGCAAACAAACTTGGTCCCAACGCATTAGATTATAGCCTCCCGCATTGTCTCCCACACCACGCTAGAAGAAGGATCTTCTGATTTTATCAATCCTGTCTATCACCCAAGTAGGTAGGTAGAAGAAGGAAAAGTAGTAAGTCGGAATCGATGAGAGAACTGAATTTATCAGCACCAATCTGCCGCCGAATGACAGGAAACGTCCCTTCCATCCTTCCAATCTTCTCTCGATTTTCAGAATTAGCTGTTCCCAATCCTCACGCCATAGGGCCTTATCGCTGATAGGTAGTCCCAAGTATTTCATTGGTAGATTTGCTTCCTTGCAGTTCAACAGTTTTGCTAACCCCTTCCCTGCATCCCCAAGGCCAATATAATACAGGTTGCTCTTCAGGAAATTGATCTTCAGGCCTGATGTCAATTCCAGACCATACAGAAGTATTTTAAGCAAAACCATCTGGAAAGGGCAAGCCCTAGTGAAAAGGAGTGAGTCATCTGCATAATGCAAATTAGAAGTGGTCCAGCCGTGCCCGCCCACTCCCTTCACAAGACCCTCTGCATTCACCTTACGAATCGCTGCATCGAATGCATCAACCACCAGGATAAAGAGATACGGAGATAAAGGACAACCTTGCTTCAGACCTTTGTAAACCTTGAAATCTCTACCTTGTTCCCCATTGATAAGACAAGATATCTTTGAGGAAACCAAAATTTCTCTAATCCAGCCCATCCAATTATTAGAGAAACCTTTAGACTTTAGCAGCTCCAACAGAAAATCCCATCTAATTTGATCAAATGCTCTTTTGAAGTCCACCTTCAGCAGCACCCCTTCTTCCCTAGATTCACGCAGATGAAAGATTGTTTCGTGAGCCGCCGCCACACTATCCAGAATTAATCTTCCTTTGATGAAGGCCGTCTGGGAGGGGGAGACTAAAGAAGAAATATTGCCCGCTAACCGATTGGCTAGGACCTTCGAGACTATCTTGTAAAGGCAGTTTGCCAGTGATATTGGCTGGTAGTCCCGGATAACTTCTGCACCAGATTTCTTAGGCAAAAGGATTATCCAAGAATGGTTCAAGTAATGAAGACGCACCTTGCCTGAGAAGAAGTCTCGTAAAAAGCGGCAGAGATCAGTCTTTAGCATATCCCAGTACTTCTGATAGAAGGCCATTGGGAACCCATCTGGCCCTGGAGCTCCATCCCCTTTTGATTGGAAGACCGCTCTCCGGAATTCCTCGTCAGTGAATTCCGCGTACCCGACGTAAAATTACTCAACCAATGTTTTTACTACTGTTAAGGGTAAAATGGTCAAAAAAAGTCATAAAACACTCGTGCCACTGAATCGGCACGTGTAGGTGGTAAAAAACGTAACGTTTTCGGACTCTGTACTTAGTTTGAGCAATACAACAAACCTGGTGGTCACTTTGGAAAAATTCTTATTAAAAATGAGGGCATTCCTCTCGCATTTATGGTGATTTTTGATTCTTGGTCTATCTTGTGCTGACTCACTAACAAGTGATGTACTGACAAATATAATGGTCTTTTTAAAAAAAAACATAAAGCTAGTAACTTTGGGGATGTTTGGTATAAGAAACGCCCGCTTAAACTTCATCTAAAAGAGAATATTTTGTTAATCATCATTACTAATGTAATTGAATGGTTTATCATTACGATTAGTATATATAGAAACGTACGGAGTGACATAATATTGTTTCCAATTTTTTCATTCTACCAACATAAATGCTATATGTTAGTTTTAAAATATAAAATTAGGAATAGAAACGGACCACTATGGAATGATGCCAACCACCCGTTGCAGATCTTTCGCATACCCCTTTAAAAGAGTAATGCAATATAGCCAACTTTTTTTTTTTGGTGAACTATATAGCCAACTCGTTTGCCAACTTTTGTTGCTAACTTCATGTGATGTGGAGTGCTAACAGGTCCTCACTGCTTGGAGTATTTTTGTGAAGGCCATGGGAAGAGGCCTAGGCGGATGCCACCTAACGTTGGCAAACTAAGGGGGTGTTTCGCATCATTCCAGAACAGCCTATTTTTATTCCGAATTTTCTGATTTGAAATTAACAGCTAATAATTGTTTCTATGGAATGGAGGACTTGGGAACTAAAAAATCTCACTCCCGTTGTTTCTGTACGAACGAGAGAGCTAGACCATCAAATTGCATTGAAAATAGTAATTGACGGTATTAACCATTTTTAGAAGAGGATTAAGACGAACAACTGTTCCACATACCAAACACCCCCTAATTGGCTACCTAACATTTCTCAACACCCCCCCCCCCCCCCCCAAACATGGTTCCAAAAAAAAACATTTATCCCTTTAAAAATGGCAACCTACGTGACCATTCACATGGCCCTTTTCATGACTAGCCATACAAAATGGGATAAGACAAGTAGACGGTTAGATTTCTAAGATGATCGATGATGCTCAGTACTCAGTGGTTGGTCGGACAGCGTGTTCTGGTCAGTACTCACCGGTTTCGGTCGGACAACGTGTTTTGGTCAGTACTCACCGGTTGCACCGGTGAAGCAAGTATGGACAATCATACCCGGCAAGTTCAAAGATGGACAGATCCATCTGTATCTGTGAACCACAGGCGCTAGCATCAAAGTGTCAAACCTAGGGCTGGCAATGAGTCGGGCTCGGGTCGGGTCTGATTTCGGATCGTGTCCAGAATCCATAAATCCAAACCCGACTCATTTAATATATACCCAACCTGTTTTAAACGATAGACTCGCTAAGACCGATTCTATATTTCGCTCTTACTTTTCATCAGTGGATGTTTTAATCATAGCCGTCCGTTGCACTCAATGCAAATCAGTGTCCGGATGACAGACTAATTAGCTAAATGACACTGTAATCGAATGCCGGATAGATCCGACTAGACCAGACCCATTAAGCCAGACCCAGACCCACTGATTTCGTATCGGGTTTGTCATATCGGGTCCGAAATTGCTAGCCCAGCCCTAGTCTCAAACCCCCAAGAGGAGTCTCCATTCCTAGTGGGGCCCAATACACGAAGAATGATCATTGAGCTGCATGATGTTGCACTCTGTATTTGCGACTCCTCTCCGGTTACCTTTCTCTCCACTATCCTGCAGAAGACGTGAGCATTTTTTTTTTTTTTTTTTTTTTGAGAAATCCCTCTTGTGTGTTGTGTGGAGGGAGAGTTTGGCGTGCACCCCTATCTGTTTATTGATAAAATACTATAATTATAAAAAAATAAGTCCAACAAGAATTTATAATTGATCAATCAGGAGTCGTGAGTAGAATTCCAATCCTACGTGGTAGGGTCGGCATCCCAGGCATAAGAGACGAGCCACGAGTGCTTTAGTCCAATTCCTGGAAAGCAATGGCAAACAACGGATATTCGACGTACTAGCCGGTCGGCTTATCATATCGCTGCTGCCTCTCCCCCATCTTAGGTTTGAACCCTATGGCTCTTGGAAGCACCACACCAAGTTGGTTCGCGGTCAGGGTGCAACTCGGGTTGGGTTGGGTTGGGTTGGGTTGGGTTGTATTTGAACCAACCCAGAATCAAACCAAATTAGCGCCACTCTACCATATTGAAATCTGAACCGATCCGTCTTGGATATCGACCAAAACGAAGAACTAACCCAACCCACACTAAGATCGGATTGGTTCTCTTCTCGGGTTTTCGATAGTTGGCTAAAAAATTAATCATCATCGGCTATGTCCTAGCTAGCAAGTTGGAGGTCCAGCTGGGTTTTAGGCTTTAGCCACCACCCGTTGACTTCTCTTGGTAGATAGTTGATTTGGTCCAACGCTAGCAAACAACAAATGTTTACTCATATACTAGTGTGATGTAACCCAAAATTCCGAACCCGTGAGCTTGGTTCTTGGGTTGGGTCAGGACTACCAGAGTCCCAACCCAGAACCGACCCGTATTTAGTCGGCAAGGTCCACAAAACTTACACCAAACTAGTCCATTTAGTCAAAATATCCAAACCAATCCGACCCATTTAGGTCGGTTCTCGGCATCGATCAGACTTTAGTGGATGGATTAACCACAAATATGACATACGTTCATGGATTAATTTGGTAGCTAAACCAATTTTAAAACCAAATAGCGGAGTCGTATCAGTGTGGCACTCGAATTAACTCTTTCTAAAGTGGCAGCATCGATTTTTCTAAAGCCATATATGTACGTACGTTGTACCAGGAACTCTAACTACTAGCTTTATATTAATTGTTAGAAAGTTGGAATCGATCAAAATCCAAATTAATATTGTTAGAAAGTTAATTAATTGGTATCATCCACTCAACGTACGTACGTAATCCAATGACTACGTGGCAGACACCGCACTTTAATCACGGATCTCCCTTCTAATTAGTCTTGCGATTGGTAATTAAGGGGGTGTCTGGTATGTGGAACAATTGTTCCCCTTAAACTAACCTCTTCCATAAGAGGTTATTACCGTCAATTATTATTTCTAATGCAATTTGATGGTCCAGTGTTTCGGTTGGCATAGAAACAGCCGGAGTGATATTTTTTAGTTCCCAAGTCCTTCATTCCACCGGAACAATTACTGGCCGTTATTTTTAAATCATGAAATTCAGAATGGAAATAGATTGTTCCGGAATAATGCCAAACACCCCATAAGATGCCATTGCAGAGTCGAAAGCTGCATCAGACCACCAACTCTTTCTTTCATTCTAGCTATCGTAAACATCTTGGGAGGCTTCTGTTTTAGTATTATTAGTTCAGATTAGCAAGCCAATACAAAAATTAATTATAATATGTCGATCGAAGCGTCTTTTAGTCCCCCAAATTGGTGGCAAGATCAAGCAACGGTTAGTGCTCCCATAATGCTTAATCCGGGAAGCGGCAACCTCTCCATTGGTGCTTGAATATTAACTTAAAAATAACAAGTTGAGATCGAAAGTATTATTATTATTATTATTATTATTATTATTATTCTAAGCTATATATAAAGACAAATACTACCATGTGCCTACATAACTTATGGAGTCGAAAAGATGGGTGATACATACACACACGCACAACAAGGTTCTATACTTCTACACTCATAAGACGTGTCTCACCTAAATTGATACTAAAGCTACATTTATGAAAGCAAACTTATTTCTGGACGCCATAATTTATTGGGAATCTTTACTATATAAAATGAAGGGGGGCTTAGCCTTAAGTACTTTTAGCGGATCAAATTTATATAACAAGGGACGGTGGTTTTATGCTGATTAGGACAAAATGGAATCAAAAGTTGACTAGATAAAAAGGAACGATGTTGACTAGACAAAACTTTTCCGTGCACACGATCAGAGTCGTTCGCTCTCTCTTTTCCCCCAATCTCTCTCTCCACCGATCTCTCTCTCTGTCTCTCTCCCCATATCTCTCTCTCTCTCTCCGTATCTCTCTCTTCCCCTGATCTCTCTCTTCCCCCGATCTCTCTCTCTTCCCCGATCTCTCTCTCTCTTCCCCCGATCTCTATCTCTCCCTTCCCCGATCTCTCTCTCTCTCTCCATTTCTCTCTCTCTCTCTCTTCCCCCAACTCTCTCTATCCCCAGTTCTCAATCTGTCTCTCTCTCCCCGCCCGGGTCTCTCTCTTTCTCTCTTCCCGTGATCTCTCTTTCTCTATCTCTTCCCCTTATCTCTCTCTTCCCCTGATCTCTCTCTTCCCCCGATCTCTCTCTATATATATCTCTCTCTTTCACTCCGTCTCTCTCTTCCCCCACGTATCTCTCTTTCTCTCTGTCTCTCTCTCTCTCTCTTTGTTCTCTCTCTCTCTATCTCTCTCACTCTCTTCCCCCAACTCTCTCTCCCCGGTTCTCTGTCTCTCCCCACCCAGTTTTCTCTCTCGTTGTCCCTCTCTCTCTTGCCCCGATCTCTCTCTATGTATCTCTCTTTCTCTCTGTCTTTCTCTCTATCTATCTATCTCTCTCTCCATATCTCTCTCAGTCTTTTTCTTCCCCACGATCTCTCTCTCTTATCTCCGTATCTCTGTCTCTGATCTCTGTCTCCGTCTCTCTCTCTCTCTCTCGCTCCGATCTCTCTCTGCTCTCTCTCTTTCTCTCTAACAATTTTGGACCGACATGAAATTAGCGGGGTCCGAGTTAAATGGGTTTGGGTCGTAAACGAGTCAATATGACTAACTCGTTTAGTAAATGGGTTGGGTCGGGTTTTGTTTCTGATCCGTTTAAGACCTGTTAAGACCGTTTAAAAATCAATGGGTCAGGTCAGGTCTACCCAGCATCTGATCACAGTGTGCGATGAGTTCAACAGATGGATATGATCAGGTCCCACTGTCATCTTCGTGGGCCCCAGACAGAACTGCGGGTCCCGCTGTCGTCTCTGTGGGCTCCAGGCAGGGCTACTGGTTCCACTATCAGGCGTTAGCCATATTTGCACCCACAAAGTCGACAAGGAATTGACAAAGAAGAAATAACTAAATATCAAATGCAATTGTTTAAGTATTCATATCAGTAAAGAAATGAAAAAATATATAAATTTACAAATATTTAACAAAACAATATTATTTTAGTCCAACAATGAAATTATTACTTTTAGTTTTAAATTGGTACTATGTGTTACTCAATATAATTGTATACTTCATTCTATAATTTAATCAAGAAAATAAGATAAGCTGGCGAATAAAACCAATATAAATGATTGTATTCCATAATCGTATATTTTAAAGGTAAAAAATATAGAGAATATACAATAGATACTCTATATCCAACAAACGGATACTCTTTATTCATATTATATATCATGCATAAAAGCTCAAGTAGATCATTATCCAACATTTTACACAAATTGAATGACAAAAAAACCATAAATATCAATACTATTATATAATTTTTAAAATATATATATAAAAAAAATTATAGGATCTACGCTTATCTCGTCACAATGAAGACGATTTATATCTATTATACAGTCCAGCCAGCAATTACATTGTTTATTCATATATGAATTTATCAAACAAAACATTTGATCATTAATCTGCTATATATAATGTAAGAAAACAATGGATGTGTCAATTAACATAAGAATAATGGTAAAAATGTTGATATCAAAATTCTGCAAGATCAAAATAAGTTTAAACCTATCTGATTTTTAAAAGAAACTGATTAAATCTTCCGATTACACAATTGGAATTCATGAACAGCGTATAAAAACCCTAGATCATGTTGACTAGATCTCTCATCTCCAACAAAACGAAGGATGTTCATGGTTACTGAACAGAAAAGGGTATTTCAAGCATTTTCTTTAGATCATTTCTTTACGATCTCGATCAC
Organism: Chamaelirium japonicum; assembly: GCA_947650365.1. Taxonomy (NCBI): domain Eukaryota; kingdom Viridiplantae; phylum Streptophyta; class Magnoliopsida; order Liliales; family Melanthiaceae; genus Chamaelirium; species Chamaelirium japonicum. Next base: position 87,198,868 of record OX393551.1, on the reverse strand, counting down.
AAATCTGCCTAGGGATTCACGCTAAAATATACCTACCGTACAAGGACACTTAGAGAATATCCTAACTAACCGATTTGGATTGGACCAGACACTGGTTTTGTTTAAGGTGTGATTCCACTGTATTTTCTGATCTTTTTGAGTCTCTTAAATTTAGAGTCTAATGGCATCAAAGATATCTGTTGAGAATACAGTGTTTTGGGTCTGTGGACTATCCCATCGGAATAGCCCCACATCGGTAAAGGGAGAGGGGTGCCCTCTCTTGATTTACCCGTTGTGCTCTCCGTCCTTCAATAGATCGACCTTTTGAAGTACTCGGGTGCTGTCATATGGTATCAAAGCTGGGCTAGATAAAGAATTGTGTCTTTTCGCACAAACTTGGGGTTAGTTGAGTAATTTTAATCTGAAGTTCCTAGGTTTTGTTTGGAAAGAGATATATCCCTTTTGTACACGCAACATGAAATTGTATGCAATGTCCAGTTACGAATCCGGGATTGTTTTTGCGGTCCTCTCACTGCCCCTGGGCATGGGTCCCGCCCACATATCAATGATTGGCCACTTGCTACCAACCTCTCCGTAGCTGGGAAAATTTTCATCCCCTACGCTACAACCGTTGCCCATAGCCTACCAGCACGCTTTAAGTGCTGGGGCCACTACCTCATGTGCTGGGACCTGCTACGGTGCTACTAGAGGTGGCAATGGGTCGTGCCGTGTCGGATTCGTGTTGTGTCTAGTTTCGTGTCGTGTCCAAAACCCCTAGATCCGGACCCGACCCGTTTAACTAATCGTGTCTAGATATTAAATCCGTACCCGACCCGCTAATAAACGGGTAGACCCGATAAGACCCGTTTACCACGTGGATCTATTCAGTTGACCCGATCCAACCCAATCCGACCTAACCCGAAAGACCCGCTGGTATTATATATTATAGTATCGGATTGCGGGTAGACCCAACCCGACCCGACCTGTTGAATACTAAACAGGTCTACCGTGTCCAGACCCTAAACCGGACCCGACCCGTTTATTAAATGGGTCCATCGTGTCGACCTGTTTATGACCCGAACCCGTTTAGTCCTGACCCAGACCCGCTAACTTCGTGTCGGGTCCGAAATTGCCAGCGCTAGGTGCTACTGCTACCCATGTCCCTTAAATCGCCGCGGTTGTAGCGTACGAAGGATGTGCTGAAAATTTTCCCGTAGCCCGTAGCTGGTCACTAGTCACTGGTGGACCCGGTTTGCTTCGTTGTAGTCCCCACACAATCCGCGTCCGCGGTCACTGGATGATGCGGTGACGGGAATTCCCTCCCTGATCTCACTCGCTGTTTTGCCCGGTACAGCGAAAAAAGTCGCTTGCACCCTCACTCACGGTCACGCCTCCGCCTCCGCCTCCGTCTCCGGGGCGTCCCCTATATAAACAGTCCCCTGGATGAACATTCATCACGTCTCCACCCAGTCCCGCATAAACCGTTACACCTAACTCCCGTTACCTCTCTCTCTCTCTCTCTCTCTCTCTCTCTCTCTCTCTCTCTCTCTCTCTCACCGTTACACCTGGTTCCCGTTACTCGCTCTCTCTCTCCCTCTCTCGCAGAGCAGAGAAGGATTGGGGGGGGGGGGGAGGGGAGGACGTGAATGGTGAGGGCGGCGGCGGAGGAGGCGGAGGGCAGGAAGGGAATGCGACTGGGGAAGTACGAGATCGGGCGGACGCTGGGGGAGGGAAACTTCGGCAAGGTGAAGTACGCGCGCCAGGTGGAGACCGGGCAGGCCTTCGCCATCAAGATCCTCGACCGGAAGCGAATCCTCGACATGAAGATCGACGACCAGGTATTCGATCACCGCCGGCCGGAGGGGCAGATAGGGGGAGGGGCATTTCGGGAACAGAGATATGATTCTTTTGCTTGGGATTGCGGTTGTGGTTGTTATTGCAGATAAAGAGAGAGATTGGGACGTTGAAGCTGCTGAAGCATCCCAACGTCGTCCGATTGCACGAGGTACGTGTCATCTCTGTCCCGGAATCTCTCTTAATTCCCCGTATTTTTGTGTGATTTTTTTTTTTTTTTTGAGGAATCCAAATCGTCTGCCCCTTTCTCTGCTCCAACTCTGCACCCCACCTCACAGCCGTCCGATGCACCATACCCGATGTTCACAGCCGTTCCTTTGTCTGCTGGTTGGGATGACTGCGATTCACCGGTCGAGTATGTGTGCAACGGACGGGTGTGAAGCGGGGAGCAACGTTGGAGGCTTGGAGCAGAGAAAAGAGCAGACGATCTGGATTCTTTATTTTTAGTAGATTTTTTTTCCTTAATATACGTCGATTATTTATTTTTAGGCCTAATTCTAGATTTTTTCCCCTTAATATACGGCAATTCTTTATTTTTAGGTCTAATTGTCGGGCTTTTTTTCTTTTGGATAATATATGAGAGGTCCCTGCCAACATATCGAACCTGTGAACATTACCTCCTAAAGTTTTTCTAAGATCACTGTTTTTTTTTTTTTTTAGTAAATCCGAAATTATCCTATCGCTGCTCTCTTCTTCTTCTCTCTCTTATCTAACTCTTGACGCAACCATCGTCGGTGAGGAGGTGGGGCTATGGCTGGTGTATCGCACCCATTCCGACGATAGCCACTGTCGACCGGCGCATCACACCCCAGCCCGACGGTAGAGGAGGGTGGTCATGAGGCGAGAGAAGGTGGGTTCGGCAACGATGAGCAGAGGAGACGAGTAGATCTGGCTAGATTCAGTGTTCACTGGCTGAGTGGCATTGCAAAAAGAATTTAAAACATAATAGAGGGTATTTTTGTCCACATGTTTTCAGATTCCTTTAGCTTAATTGATCTCTTTGTCAGGGACGGCTCATTAAGATCCCCTTTTTTCGAATAATAATCAAGGTTATCTTTGGTTATCGGGAATATTTTGTGGGAAGAAAAATTCATTAGAAAATAAATAATAAGAAAATAATGAAAAAGAAATTGATTTTTTTGATATTGTTTGGTTGTCATGGAAAAAAAAAAAGAATTTAATAGAAAAGTGCATCAGCAAGAGATGTTTTTCCTTTCACATGTTTTCTTTGGTTTTGGTAAGAAAAGTATTAAGAGAAAAAGTAAGCAGTTATAAAAAACTATTTTCATATAGATTCACAGTTTTTCTTAATCACGAAGTAAATGCTTACTATAAAAAACAAATAAATAGAGAAGTGATTAGTACACTTCCCTTTCGTCATAATGCACTCCTTTATATACCTAAAAATGTTTATATACCCCCACACCAAAAAAATAATAAATAATCGCCTGATGAAATGAGTCATATTTACAGGGTCACCGTTGGGTTTTGGTGGCCATCAAGATCATTTTTTTTTGCAAGTTTTTTATCCATTTTTCTTGGTACAATTGACTCTTGGCCTGGTGGTACTTCTGTTCTCCCATGTTCAAAAGGTTCCTTGTTCGACTATTGATCTGTACATCGTGGAGCGGACTTTTCGTCAAGGCCCCTTGTTTGCATGTGCGAATTTTGTGCCTTGCTCTTGCGCCATGTCCTTTGACCGTGTGGCCGAGCCAGCAAAGAAAATCCATTCTTTTTGGTAAAATACAGAGTAAAATACCATGTAACCAGAAATTTTTAAGGGGTAATGTGACTAAAGTCCATGCAGCAGGTAAAATATTAGGCAAAGGACAGAGCACATTTTGGTTGTGGCTAAGGTCCCTCCGCAACAAATGTATTTATTATATCCATTTTACCCCTTCACATGATTGTTCCGAACACAGAGACTATCCATTTTGCTCTACACATGTCTCTGCAAAATAGTGTATAGAATCTGAACACAAACACAAATCATTGTAGTAATTAATACAATTTTTAGGTAGATTGTTACTCTTGCTACTGTGAAATCATTGTAGCAAGCAAGTATATATATATATATATATATATATATATATATATATATATATATATATATATATATAGGGGCATGCTATAATGCGGCATGCGGTAAGTGCGGCACCACACCGCAGCCGTCTGATGCACCCGCTGTGTGTATCGCATGCACGCAGTGGTGCATCAGACGGTTGTAGTGCGGTGCCGCACTTACCGCATACTGCATTATAGTATGCCCCTATATATATATATATATATATATATATATATATATATATATATATATATATATATATATATATATATATATATATATATATATATATATATATATATATATATATATATATAGGGGCATGCGGTAAGTGCGGCACCGCACCGCAGTCGTCTGATGCACCCGCTGTGTGAATCGCATGCACGCAGCGGTGCATCAGACGGTTGTAGTGTGGTGCCGCACTTACCGCATGCCGCATTATAGCATGCCCCTATATATATATATATATATATATATATATATATATATATATATATATATATATATATATATATATATATATATATATATATATATATATATATAGGAAACGGGAAATGAGTTGCCAGTCTATTTCGAAAAAATGGGCAGCCACCCATTTGATGTCCTTAGGAGTCTTAGAATGTGCTGATTTTTTTTGAGCATAAGTATATTATCTTGGATAGAACACCCACAAAAAATCAGCACATTCTAAAACTCCTAGGGGCATCAAATGTTAGAAGTTTTATCGAGTGTTCGTTGTCACCGTTAATCTGAAATATTACATTTGTTGTCCCTAAAAGTTTTAAAATTTGCTGATTTTTTGTGGGTGTTCTATCTAAGATAAGATGCTTATGCTCATAAAAAATCAGCACATTCTAAGACTCCTAGGGGCATCAAATGGGTGGCTGCCCATTTCGTTGAAATAGGCCGCCAGCCTATACCCCGTATCCTCTCTCTCTCTCTCTCTCTCTCTATATATATATATATATATATATATATATATATATATATATATATATATATATATATATATATATATATATATATATATATATATATATATATATATATATATATATATATATAGGGTCAGGTTCAATGGACACTGTTTTTGCACTCAATTTTTTACACCGATTTTCAAAACCATTAGATAGAGGTTTCAGAATTTCTTGATTTTTTGTGAGCATAATCACCTTATCCTAGATAGCACGTCCACAAAAAATTAGAACATTCTAAATCCTCTAAGTACATCAAAACTAAAAGGCTTTATCGACCGTCTATTTTAATCGTTAATTTGAAGAGCACATTTAATAAATCTAGAGGAATTAGAATGTGCTGATTTTTTGTGGATGTGTTATCTAAGACAAGATGATTATGCTCACAAAAAATCAAGAAATTATAACCTCTCTATCTAATGGTTTGAAAATCGGTATAAAATATTGAGTGCAAAAACAGTGTCCATTTATATATATATATATATATATATATATATATATATATATATATATATATATATATATATATATATATATATATATATATATATATATATATATATATATATATATATATATATATATATATATATATATATATATATATATCGCTGAATTTGTTTTTTTTGCTAAAGTGAAATCAATGTAGCAAATGTTACTCTTTGTATCGTAGATTGATACTCTTTGTTTCACAGATTGATACTCTTTTTATAGCAGAATGTTATTCTTTGTACTGCAGATTGTTACTATTTTTTATTGTAGCAAAAAAATTTAAAAAAAAATCTCGCCTAAAAAAATTGCTACAATGATTTCACTGTAGCAAAAGTTAGAATCTGCCCGAAAACAGTATTCATTACTACAGTAATTTGGTTATGTAAATCCGGATTCTATATACTTCCCTATACAATCACGTGTAGGGGTATTTTTATCTTTTGAACGGTTTGAAAAGTGAAACTTGATGATTTGAGGGACTTATTGTACTATGATATTTTGTGGAGGGACCTGATGTAAAACCGGAATGTTGTCTAGCCTTTAGGGCAAAAGTATTACCTAAAAAAGACTTTTTCACACGGTTTTCCAACTTTTAACCCAAAAGTTCAACCAGAATGATTAGTTGAAAGTTTGGGTTGTATTGCACTGCTCAAATGCAAATTTTCTTCTATTTTTTTGGGGGAACGGTCAGGCAGTCAGACAACAGTGCACTAGAGCATGAGCTCAAAGAGGTTCGAAGATCGAAACGGCAGAAGGCAGCATAACTATTATTTTTATTAAAGTCTAAATCTTATAAATATCGAGGGAAAGATGGCTTCACGGTGTCCATACCAGGAGTCGAAGAGGTAACCTACCACTCGGATTGGATAAAATACAAAAATCCAGTTGAAAGGGAGTTTGGTTTTGTATTTATTAGTGGACTATAGTGTCTAATCAGATAAAGCAACCAAAAAAATGAGGACCGTTGGTTCAACAGTCACCATCGGATAGACGGACGGTGGGTTACTGCCGTCGGTGGGTTACGGCCGTGAGTTTTGCACTTTTATCGTGTAAACTGCTAGGGTGGCCACGATGACGATGTACTTTGTAGTGGGACAATCTCCAGCCACGACAAACTCGTGGACAGAGTCTGGGCCCGCCAGGCGACTCTCATGGCTCTGGTTTGTCCAAGTGTTTGTTCCTCCAATAGCATTACTGTAACCTTTAATGGTCTTGTTTCGGCACGTGCCTGGTTGGGCCGGCCATGTGATCCAGCTCAGCCTGGTCCCCCTCCAACAAGCATGTGAGATCCAAGTCGACCCGAGTCAGTGAGTCTCTTCTTTGGGTTAGTAGAAACTAGAAATAGCACCAGAATGATCACCCTCCTCCTTAGAAGCACTAAACACAAAGAAGTCGATTTCAGAATTCAGATAGTAACCAAGAGAGAATAGATGGGGGATTGTTGGGTTTTGACTTTCAAAAAATCAATACCCAGACAGGATCTTGCGCACGACTTCTTCAGATCATGCGCACGATTGGGTGCCATGCCAGGATGTTGCCAACATCCAATGCCGAAGGCGCAGTTTTGGAAAATTAAATTTGCATCATGGGCTGATGATTGTGTAGCTTTGAAGTCAAGCCCTTTCAGTACTATTCATTCTGTAATTTTGCTAATTCTTCGTACCAAAACTAGTGGGCATCTATTGATGTATCTTGGTGGCCTGTTTTGGTTGATGATTTGGTGCACCAGGTATCAGCAAGCAAAACCAAGATCTATATGATCCTTGAGTATGTGAATGGCGGCGAACTGTTTGACAAAATTGTAAATCTCTCTCTCTCTCTCTCTCTCTCTCTCTCTCTCTCTCTCTCTCTCTCTCTCTCTCTCTCTCTCTCTCTCTCTCTCTCTCTCTGTGTGTGTGTGTGTGTGTGTGTGTGTGTGTGTGTGTGTGTGTGTCGCTTTTCGCATATCAAGATCATTTCTGAGTTTTGAATGCATTTGAGAATTCGTTGAGCGTGCATCTCTTTGCTCATTGTTGAAGGCATTGAAGGGCAGCCTTCCGGAACACGAAGGGCGGAAGCTCTTCCAGCAGCTAATCGATGCCATAAGCTATTGCCATGATAAGGGTGTCTACCACAGGGACTTGAAGGTAATGATTCATTTTAACACAAATTTACGTTTTGGAAAATTCAACCCAAAAACTGATGTTGATGCTGGTAGCTTAACAGTGACTTGCATAATGACAGAGATTGGAACAAAAGAAATGAGAAAACAATAATCATAAAACAGTAGGTCCATAACCTTCAATCTTTTTGTCTCAAACTGACAGCTCAGTTGGTAAGACATGGAATCCTTGGCTTTGGTCAAGGGTTCGAATATATGTTACGGCATATTTCCTCCTGCTCAGTAGTTGCGGGCCTCCCTCTCTCCTTGATGGCGAGCCTTCCAGCATGTGGGGTTATTAAAAATCAGGACCTTTCTCTTGTTCTTGTGGCGAGTTTCGATCCTTGGTCTATCTTGTGCCAGCACACTAACAGGAGATACTGACCACTTGGTCCCATAAAAATTGAAACCCATCAATCCTTGTCCCATATAATTGGGGTCTCGGCTGTATGGATCCTTCTTTGACCTTCACTCATCTTTAGGGCTCTCCGATATTTTGTCTTTGCAAAAACAAATAGATATCCAATATCAATGCCTATTTTTTTAGGAGTATTTCTCTAACATTTATGGGTTCTGTCTTCAATGTTTTTTTTTGTATTTAGACTAGGTCCAACCCTAAGAAAGTGTGTAATGTCTTTCCTTCTACCATGAAAACCTCTCTTTTTCCATTACATCCCATCAATTCAGATCATGTATTGAATAATTTTGAACCTAATCTCTGTCTAAGTGCCCTTTTATTTGATCTGCAGGTAGGTATAATTTCAACCCACCTGTTGCTTCGAACTTTAATCTAATGTTCTAGAGTGGCATTGCATGCTATCATTTTTAAGGCATTTATTTTGATGATAATTACTAAAATTTCCCCAGATAAATTGGGATAAGTCTCGATGGTTATCGTTAAGGTTTAAAAATTATTCAAACTATACGATCAGCATTAGTGATCTCTCTCTCTCTTAGGGCTCATAGTTTTTCTATGCTTCTGTTGCAGCCAGAAAATGTTCTTATAGATGCAAAAGGCAACATAAAGATATCTGATTTTGGCCTCAGTGCTCTACCTCAACATCTCGGGGTATGTTACCATAAGATCTTCTTCTCACGATTAGTTTGCCTATAATCATTTTGGATGCTGCAAATCTATTTGTTATCCATACCTTATTATGCACTATCCTCTAATATCAGCATGACGGGTTATTGCATACAACATGCGGTAGTCCTAACTACGTCGCCCCTGAGGTGAGGACTCAAGATTTCTATTGCTTCCCTCAGAGATAGGAATATCTGTATTTCTTGTAATGTCTTAATTGGTGAGTTTTTTGTGATATCGGTGTTAGGTCATTGCCAACAGAGGATACGACGGCGCCATGTCAGATATCTGGTCATGCGGTGTCATCCTATATGTTATTCTCACAGGATCACTTCCTTTCGATGATAGAAATATGGCTGTTCTCTATCAGAAGGTGCATAAAAGGGTTATGAAGAATTCCACTAGTCGGTCATTCACCAATGTGAATGATGGTTGCATGTAAGAGTTATTTCCTGATTGTGGTTTTCTTGATCTGTTCAGATTTTCAAGGGAGAAACACAGATCCCCAAGTGGCTTTCCCCTGGTGCCCAGAACATGATACGGAGGATTCTTGATCCGAACCCTAATACCCGAATAAACGTTGCTAGAATCAAAGCAGATGATTGGTTCAAGCAAGACTATACTCCTATTATTCCCAATGACGAAGAAGAAGATGTAAGAACAGATAGTGGACCCTTCTCGATTAAGGAGGTATCTGGAATTTGAATTCCATGTTTCTATAGGTGCTAGTTTCTTCATCCATATTGACTGCAGTTTGACGTGGAATCTGAACACAATCTATTTGTCTTGGTGAAGCCAAATAAGGCAGATGAGATTGTAAATATACCCACACTCATCAATGCTTTCCAGCTGATTGGGATGTCTTCATGCCTTGATCTTTCTGGCTTCTTTGAAGAAGAGGTTGCACCAACTTCTTCTATTATGTATCATTGATTCATTTAATGTTGAAACTTTGGTATTTGAGACATTTAAGTCTTCAGTGTGTAATGTTATAATCAAGAGAACTTTTTTCCATTAAGCCTTTTTTTTCCCGGTAATTGTAGGATGTCTCAGAAAGGAAGATCAGATTCACATCGAATTATTCGCCGAAAGATTTGTTTGAAAGGATTGAGGATATAGTTACACAAATGGGATTCCAAGTACAGAAGGGGCATGGAAAGGTTAGTAACTCTGGGTTTTACGCTACAGATATGGTCATTTATCAGAACCTCCTGAAAGATCCAGCGTATTTGCAGCTAAAAGTAATGCAACAGTTCAAGGGTCCAAAGATCCCACGGAGTCCTGGGTCCTTTTCAGTTGCCGCTGAGGTAAACCCTAATTTGGATGAGTGTCGTACACCTACAATTGTTTTAGCCAGTGATTGAGATTTTTATGATCTGAATCCTCATTGCATATATATCATATATGATTATAAAATATCTTCTTTAGCTGATAAGTAATAATAATGTTATCTGAAATCAGGTGTTGGAGCTCAGTCCATCTCTGTATGTCGTGGAACTACGGAAATCGTGTGGGGACTCTTCATTGTATAGAGAGGTAATTTCCTTTCTTTTTCCTATTGTTTTAGTGCGTAGCATCTAGAGGTTTTTAGTGCTGCAGCTAGTGTTAACTTGAGATTGAATTGCTGGTGCTTGCAGTTGTGTACAAAGATATCAGATGATTTGGGTGCATGCAAAAGCCCACAGCTATTAAAGACACAGTCGTTAATGCCAGAACTCACTGGATTTGAAGGAGAAATGTCTGTCGGTGCTTCGTGATTCTTTATATAGGTGTAGTCATTCAAGATGGAGGGAAAAGATAACCCTAACTTTTTCCCATATAAACATGCTTTGATTGGCTACAATTTACATTTTGAAAAGATAATGAGGTTATAATAGAAATAAAATATTTATACATGTGTGTAGTTGGCCGGACTGGACATTCTATAACAATTTCCTATTTATCTCCGTATGTGGGAAAGGCCTTATTTATCTCCGTACACCCCTTATCAAGTCAATAATTGGCAATGTGATCCAGGATAAAGTTCTTACAAACGGATGGATGATACGAAGCAATGTGCATGCGGAAGCTTTATTTATCATTGTAAACACATCTAGAACAATGGAGGTTACCACAAAGTAATGAAATTTTAATTTGAATATAAAAGGGAAGCTATAAAACAAGTTTTGATATCTATGATTAATAAAATTGATGTTAATATTCAAGAAGAAGTACAATGGTGCATGTCATTTGCAGGTGATAGACAAGAACAAGATTGAAAGGTAAATTGGAATACTAAAGGAAAGCATTGGAATATATGGATTTAGAATCAACGGAACTAAAAATCCAAGCGTGTTGAATGCAGTTTAATAGAAATGATAATGAAGCACTATCTAAATTGATGGCTAAGAAATACCACCAGGTGATCATTTCTGATGTTGTGGAGTTATTAGAGAGAGAGAGAGAGAGAGAGAGAGAGAGAGAGTTACCAATATATGATAGATAAAATTTCTATAAGAGGAAGACTTAGATATCTTCACTTCTCACAATTCAAATTTTTTTCTTCTTGCTAATCGTTTTCCTCGTTGCTTCTATACCTCCTTAGTCTCTCTTCTTGTACTAAGAGGTGCGATCTCAGCACCGAGCACCCTTTTCTTTTAAATTTCTATCACTACCTTTCATTCTCCTCTGAATTCACTTTTCTCCAGTCAAGTGAAAATAATTACAACTCTAACACAATGTCCTTTCTTGATGAGCAGAAAAAATGACAACAGTGAACCCAACAATTTTCACATTGGCTTGCATTTCCTAGCCACTTCACATTGGCTTCTATAAGGGGACTGGATCACCTTCGGTGGCCTTGATCTAGTTCAAGTGCCCCCTCAAGTTCTCTATCTTCTGTGGCTGATGATACACCTTCACATAGGCTTGCATTTCCTAGTTTTGGAATGAACCTTCAGTTTTTGTAGTTCTTCTTCCATTGAACAAAGGATTTTAAATTTGTCAAACACCTTTTGAAAGATCAAGCAGTTTCATCGCAGAGTCCGTCTGACCATATTTGGAGCACAAACTAATCAAAATGTCATGCAAATAGCTCTCACTTGAAATCTTTTACACAACGTCCGCTAGGAAGATAATATTGCCTTCTTTGGTTTCATGTGAGTGCACAATTTGATCATGTAGGGGAGCATGAAGTTTAAGTGAAACCTTCAAGCAGTGAGGCATTTTGTTGCTCATAGACGAGCTAGGGACCGTCACACCATGTGAGTGATGGATGGACTTCGGCTTAAGACTTGGTAATGCTGTTCCTTGATAAGGAATTGAGTTCCACCATTTGATCAGAAACAAACCTCACTCGCGAATTACGGAATCAGGTACCAATTATGGTATGGGGAAGTCACTTTTGGTTATAGTACCAAGTGTTGCGGAAACGGAAGTTTTTGATGACAAGAGCTCTGTTCATGTTGATCTGTCGAGAGATCTTGACTTCACCAGTAGTCCCTACAAGAGCACTCCCCTCTGGCAAAATGGTGAAACCGGTTCCGGTCCCTAACAATCAGTTGTCTATCATATATCAAAGAAACTAGCTTAATAGCTGAGTGACAATCTTCACATACTCGAAGATTCTTCACGACTCGAATGGTTGACCTCGGAATGGAGCTCAAAAGTCCAAAAGCAATGGCCAACTTTTCGCTATGCTGAGCCAACACACACTCCTTTGATCGGTCATCGATGTCTTGCAAAACTGCTGATATCATCGGTTCATATCCAGCCTGTTTCAACCTATCAATTATCTCTGCTAACATCTTGTAGATCTCGTCGCACCTGGGGTGCGATCTATCACCTGCAACAAACTCGTAAACCACATTGTCAACTTCAATCGAACTGCTCCCGGGAACCCTCTGAATGCTCATGCCCCTCATCGTTTTCCTCACATTCGCGACTTCATCCCACCTGTTAGCTTGAGCGTAAACATTTGATAGAAGCACATAATGCCCATCCACATGGGGCTCCAACTCGATGAGATTGGTGATAGCTTCTTGTGCTACTTCAACATTTTTATGGACCCGACATGCACCCAGAATCGCCCTCCAAACAACTGCATCCGGATCAAACGGCATGTCACTAATGAGCTGTCTCGCCTCTTCGATATGTCCGGCTCTACCCAAGATATCAACCATACATCCATAGTGCTCGACCTTAGGGCTAACACCGTACACGCCACTCATGGATTTGAAATGAGCCCGGCCTTCGCCCAAAAGACCAACATGACTACAAGCACTTAGCACACCCACAAAGGTAATGTCATTCGGATCGATTCCTTCGGCTATCATATCAGAGAAGTACTCAAGGGCCAACTTCCCGAGCCCATGGTTCGCAAGACCTATAATCATCGCGCTCCAAGTAAGAACATCCCTCTCAAAGGTACTATGGAAGACTGCGAGGGAGCTCTCAATGTCCCCACACTTAGCATACATGTCAACAAGAGAAGTTCCAAGCCTCAGATCAACTTCAATTCCATTCCTCTCGATAAATCTGTGGATCACCTTCCCCATATCCAAGGCACCCATGTCACCGCAAGCAGAGAGCACGCTAACCATCGTGATCTTATCGGGCACCACGCCTGCCAATTGCATTTCACGGAATAATCTCATTGCTTCGCTAGATTGCCTGCTTTGTGAATACGCTGAGATCATCGAGCTCCAAGAAACCAAATCCCTTTCATGGGTCCTGTCAAAGATCTCTCGTGCGGCGCCAAGATCACCGCTCGCCGTGTATCCATGGATCATGGTGTTCCAAGAAACCAAGTCCCTTGTAGGCATCTCATCAAACAAATGCCGAGCCTCTGGCGTGTCCCCGCACCCGACGTACACCGCCAACATGACATTATAGGAAACTAAATCTCTCTCTGGCATTTCATCAAAAATCCGTCTTGCGGTCCCGACATCCCCGAGCTTCGCATACATCTCCACAGACGCTGTCTGCACGAACAAATCCGATACAAACCCAAGTTTGAAGACATGGGTATGGAGTGTTCCACCCATTTTGGGCTCGCAAGACCTCCCACACGCCTGGAGAGCTAGAGAGAGGCTGAAGCTATCGGCGGCCACACCATCACGGAGCCTCATCTGACGGAAAAGGGATAGAGATTCAGATGGGTTCTGCGAGTTCAGGTAGGCACGGATCATGGTGTTCCACAGGAACACGTCGGGGCTGCAGATTTGATCGAAGAGGGATCGGCCGTAGAGCAAGGCCTGAGGCGAGGGGAACCCAAGGCAACGGCGGAGGAACTTGGCGAGGACGAAGTTGCTGTGGTCCAGGGAGGTTTTGAGGAGGACGGCGTGGATTTGGAGGAGGTGGTGGAGGGTGGTGGCGTCTTGGATGAGGGACATGGCTGTGGTTAGGGGGAATGCCATTACTTGCGAGCATTTCGATCCTTTTTTCAATCGAAACGGTCAAATTAGGTAACGGCTATATATCTAGTGAGGTGGGGAAACATTACTAAGGCCTCATCCGTACCTCCCCCCTATGTAGTGCTCTAAGGCGTCAACAATTTAATACATAGCCTCAATCTCTTGTTATCCCTCATCACTAAATAGGTACTTAATTTTTTGAGCAATTAAGAGATCAAGCGAGTGGAATCTTTCTCAAAACTACACCAAAACCGCACCATTGCCATCTCTATTATCTTGGATCTTTTGTAATCTCTATTTTTTTTTCTTCTATTTGTAGATTATTTACTCAAATAAACAGGTAGGGGCCCGCATTCACTGAGAGGGATTTCTCTAAATATATATATATATATATATATATATATATATATATATATATATGGACTAGGATCCGTTGACAACCCAAAATGAGAGGTAAATTTACCTCCCATTTTAAACTTGATTCAATCGGTGGATAAAGGTTTCCGAATTTGCTGATTTTTTGTGAGGAAGATCAACATGGCAAGTTGATCATCTTCACAAAAAATTAGCAAATTCGGAAACTTATAAGGGCATCAAATGTGTTATTCAAATTAACGGTTCAAATAGATGGTTCAGAAAAGCTTGATTCAATCGGCACCCTTAGAAGTTTCAGATTTTGTTGATTTTTTGTGAGGATGATCACTATGGCAAGTTGATCATCCTCACAAAAAATCAACAAAATCTAAATCTTCTAAGGGCGCCGATTGAATCAAGATTTTCTGAACCGTCTATTTGAACTGTTAATTTGAATAACACATTTGACGCCCTTATAAGTTTCAGAATTTGCTGATTTTTTGTGAGGATGATCAACTTACCATGTTGATCTTCCTCACAAAAAATCAGCAAATTCGGAAACCTCTATCCAACGATTATGACGAGTTGTAAGTGGGAGGTAAATTTACCTCCCATTTTGAGTTGTCAACGGATCCCACCCCTATATATATATATATATATATATATATATATATATATATATATATATATATATATATATATAGAGAGAGAGAGAGAGAGAGAGAGAGAGAGGAATGTTACAGTGAGCTGTGAGCTACGGGTAGAGAAAATGAGCTGCCCTCATTTTGATTCCCCTAGGAGTTTTGGAATTTGATGAAATTTGGTGAGGGTGTTATCTAGGATAAGATGATCATCCTCACCAATTTTCATCAAATTCCAAAACTTCGAGGGTCATCAAATGGTAGAAGCAAAATTAACGGTGATTGTGGACGGTAGATAATGCTTCTACCATTTGATAATCCTAGAAGTTTTGGAATTTGATGAAAATTGGTGAGGATGATCATCTTATCCTAGATAACACCCTCACCAAATTTCATCAGATTCCAAAACTCCTAGGGGAATCAAAATAAAGGAAGCTCATTTTCTCCACCCGTAGCTCACAGCTCAACATAACAGCCCTATATATATATATATATATATATATATAGGGGACGGGGAGCCTGGACCTCAGGTGCAGCG
>OX393551.1:87063117-87180351 GCA_947650365.1 Chamaelirium japonicum | reverse complement strand
ACACTAGATCGCGTGTTTTGACAAAAATATCGGTTAGGACTTTTTTTAGTAATTAATAGAATACAAAGTACAGTAGCAGGTACCCAAGAGACCACACAAAGGGTCTACTGGAAATAGCATTCCTTCAAATGATCAAGCCACCGACTCATTAGTATTCCTATCAATGTGAGTCAGATAAACACCTTATTTACAAGAAATATTCCTGTTTTTGTCAACAAGAAAAGCAAGCTTTCGGGGAAGTCTACATCTGCACCAGAAGAATAGAACCTCTTATAACTCTTCAATAGAAAGTTCTCAACTTGTGCCCAGATATCAAGCAGAGCTATTGTCTATGATTCATTTTTTGCCTTCCACTGAATCAACAAAGAAGCAACCCCTAAGATATCTTAATTATGAATTTATGATCCATTGCCTCCAGCTAATAACCGTTGGAAACGAATACCCAATTCCTATAAAAAATTACCATGAGTCACGATCCCGATTATTTTACCTCAGCCAACATGAAGACGATACCCAACTCCTGTTTTGCTTGCTACCTCTGATAACAAGGTCAAACAATAAAGCATTGTCTTCAAATAACCTCACATAGGGATCAAATCTCAAGCGGCTTGCTGACCAATAGAATCTACCTGCCAACCCAAAATGATTCATTAAGCCAGCCAACGAATCACGATGATTCGTTAACACACCTAGACACCTCGACAAGGAGATTATTACTCGATACACCATGTATTTAACTTTTAAAGTTAGCTTGTAACTTTGAAAGAAAATGAGTTATCAAAAAGGTTTACATGGATCATCAAGAATACTAGGGTAGTGAGTTTTCTACCAATACTAGGCATCTACCATACATCCAATGAGCAAGAAGGGTTGCCAAATTAACAGCTCCCTTTACAAGAGGAAACACAAGGTTTACATGGATCATCAAGAATACTAGGGTAGTGAGTTTTCTACCAATACTTGGCATCTACGATACATCCAACGAACAAGGGGGGTTGCCAAATTATCACCTCCCTCATAATGAGAGCAACAGATACAACTCCATGTGAGCAACATCCATGCCACAACGCAAGTTTCCAAGGTGATAAACAATCAATATCCAAGTAATAGCATGGTTCACATCTCTATAGTCAAAACGTGCCTAGGCGTTTTAGACCGTTGGACGCCCACTAGGCGGGCGGTTTTCCCTGGGCGGCCGCCTGGCACCTGGGCGCCTAGGACCGCCTAGGTGCCTGGGTAGTTTTTCAAAATTGACCTGAATAATTCAAAATAGACTTGCATTAACTCAAATTGAGTTGAATATGCTCAAAATTGAGTTAAATTCTCAAATTCTTATGATGGATTCATAAGAATTTGGGGTCTTTTCAAAATTAAGTTGAATTAGCTAAAAATTCAGAGTTGCTGAACTAACAGAAACTTAGTTGAATTAACTCAAATTCTTCTGACAGGTTCATAAGAATTCGAGGGGTTTTCAAAATTGAGTTGAATTAACTCAAAATTGAGTTGCACTAACTCAAATTGAGTTGAATAAACCCAAAATAGAGTTGAATTAGCTCAAATTCTGATGATGGGTTCATAAGAATTTGGGGGGTTTTCAAAATTGAGTTGAATTAACTCAAATTCTTATGATGAGTTCATAAGAAATTGGGGGATTTTCAAATTAAGTTGAATTAACTCAAAATTGACTTGAATTAACTCAAAATGGAGATGCATTAACTTGATTTGAGTTGAATAAACTCAAAATTATGTTTAATTTAACTCATTTCTTATGATGGGTCCATAAGAATTTGGGGGGTTTTCAAAATTGAGTTGAATAAACTCAAATTCTTATGATGGGTTCATAAGACTTTGGGTTGAATTAACTCAAAAAGTGAGTTGAATTAACTCAAAAGTGAGTAGAATTAACTCAAATTGTGTTAAATTAACTCAAATTCTTATGATGGGTTGATAAGAATTTAGGGGTTTTTAAATTGAGTTGAATAACTCAAAATTAAGTTGAATTAAATCTAAACATAAACCCTAAACCCTAATATTTATTATTTTTTCTTGATTTTCAAGAAAATTTTTAAATTTTCTGATTTTTTTTCTTCAGTTTTTTCATTTCTTATTTCTGATTCAATTTATGGGTACGGTATTCCTATACTTTCTAGATAATGACTTTTAGGTGGTGAAAATTATAATCAACATGCTACTAGATTACTGAAATCATGTATAAACATATTTATACTATATATAAAATTATTTAATAATTACTCGTTACCTAGGCGTCGCTTCGCCTAAACAGGTCAAAACGACTAGGCACCGCCTAACCGCCTTGACTACACTGATTCACATCATCATCCTCAAGAAGAGATACATAACTCTCAAGGACATCTCAAGGATTCCACATCTACTTTAATCCCAAATGAGATGGAAATCACAAGTAATGAATTCCATTGTGGATATATAATTATGCCAAAATAGATAAACGCCTTGTTCCTAAACAAGCCATGATCAATGTCAAGCTTAGAGGATATTTGTACCACTAGACTTAACAACTATAAAGTCCCCAAGTTCCAACTTCAGTCCCTTGCCAAATTTAAGAGAGAAATTTAGATGGCCTTCCATTTAGTACAAACAAAGAGGACAATGCTAAACTTCTCAAATATATTCCCTTACCAAATGCCCTATGTGACTGCTCGGGGGCTAAGATCTTGTCCATAGAATAAAGCTCCACTCCCATCATTCCATAGAGATGTCATCAAAGATCATTCAAATAAAATCCCAAAATAACCATTATGGCACGGAAGTGAGATATATGTCATTATCTCGTAATGAAGTAGTAGGTACTAGGTGCTATGCATTTTCCTCGATTCTCAAGCTAACAGAACTGAAATATGGGTTGAGTAATTTAATGGGATTTCAACGTTTCGAAATTATTACAAGTTAGGAACTTTGTAGCCACTATACCAAAACCATCACGCCTTGTCCAAGCAATTAGTGTGTGGGTGAGTGTGTGTGTGTGTGTGTGTGTGTGTGTGTGTGGGGGGGGGGGGGGGGGGGGGGGTTGGATTTATGAAAATTTCTTCGACAACCATTCATGTTAAGAGCTATCTTTGTTACCAATGCAAATTCTATCACATATTTTTTAAGAACCTCCATAGATGTTATTTTAGATCGTCCCCTTCCTTTTCTTGACCCCACCACAATAATCCGAGACACTCTCCTTACCTAGGTTGTCTCTGCTCTACATTGTAGGCCACATTTTATCTTAATATATTTCTCAGCATTTGTCCTCAATTGATGCAACTCACACACTTCCTCTTACATATTCATTCTTCACCCTAACCCTCCAAGTTTTGCTTCACGTCCACATCAACATCCACATCGTTGCCATCAACTAGTGTGCCCAAGCCCACTTGTTGGCCCAATCTTGTGAACCTCCCAATGTTGCCCTTGTTGTCTTGTAAAATTTACCACTGAGTCTTAAAGGAATGTGTCGATAGCATAGCACCCTCGAAGATCCTCTCTAGTTCATCTAACCAACGCTAATTCTATAGGATCCTACCCACATCTATCGCTACCATCAACCTCAACATCCTAATCGCTACCATCAACGGTTTGAGCCTATAAATTGAACCCATTTGTTTCGTTGGAAGCCATAGATTTCGATCGAAAGCCTCTGATTTCGCCACTTAGCCTCCGGATTTCAGCCGAAATTCTTGGATTTCGACTGAAATCGCCGAATCTCCGCTATTTCTCGCCGGATCTCCTCTAGATCTTAGCTTCCGGATTTTCACAGAAATGTAAGCACCAAGGGCATCTTTGTTTGATGCAGGCCTATAAGTCATCTGCTAAAACCAGCCAAGTGGAAGTATTACAAGTGCAGCGAGTCATCGACTCGTCGCACCTGTAATACTTCTTAGATAGTTTCAACTCGGGGTCAAGGTTCAAAATCACTGTATCGGTCGTGGTATCAGTCGGCCCCGAACCGGTATGTACCTGCAGGTACATATCAGTATTGGCATATACGGACTGATACCAGTTTAGGAAAAAAACCCAAAAAAAACAAAATTTAAACCCGTCAATAGGTATCGAGATCAGGTGTTGTACCGGTCTCGAACCGGGCAAAATCGATACGTACCGGTATCGACCGAGATTTCAAACCTTGCTCGGGGTTGAGTAGTGTGTTTTAGGAGACGACTGGCGAGGATAGAACATGGTTCAGACCGTCGGTATTTGTTCAGATTGGACTGGAGCCTAGACTCTAAAGATAGGTTTTTTTCATATTTATATATAATTCTTTTTTTTTACCATTTCTAAATGTTTCCCGGATTTCGGTCAAAATTTTGAAATTTCTATCGAAATTTCGATTTCAGTCTCAACTGAAACCAGACACAAAATCAAAATCACAAACCATGACCACTATAAACGTCAATATGAAAGAACATGTAGCCTTCAAAAATTCAATAAATGCTTTGGCTTTATTTGACATCCTCAAATCACTTAGTCCATGGACCACCAACCATCCCCCAAAAAATGCACGCAATTGAACATTACCCAACTTATTGGGCTAGGTTTGATCATAGGCATGAGCCCTTTATATACAAGTTATCAATGTTGCCAAGTGTGATGTGCAACTGCACAACTCAACATGAGTTGATCGCATACGCTGTCGCATATGCGATTGAGCGATTACACATCCCTGTGGTGCCAAATTTAGGTTAAACTTAAACTTAATAGTTATCGCTTATTGTTAAATTACAACTTGTAAACCTTAAAAGGGACTACAGAAGAAAAAAAACTTCATTAAAGCTTAAACCGTTCAACGTTTTACAATCTGTATAAAAAAAGAATTACAATATAGGAATCTAAACTCCCAATAGGTGTAGCCTAAGAAGCACTGACACTGGTACAGGGACACAGGTACGACACGACACGGGTTCGCCGTCACGGCAAATCTTAAAAAAGGACACTAGTACAGCGGGGACACTGCAAAATAAATTTATATTTTATATGTGTTTGCAATTCATATACATTTCAATAACCAAAAAAACCTCATAGAAAACAACTAAAATAAAATTTTAATGTATACTGAATCGCTATCGTTAGTTACATCCAGCCCGATCGGTGAATCGCAGACAGCTTTATATGGTATGGAAAATAATGGTTG
Source organism: Chamaelirium japonicum (assembly GCA_947650365.1). Taxonomy (NCBI): domain Eukaryota; kingdom Viridiplantae; phylum Streptophyta; class Magnoliopsida; order Liliales; family Melanthiaceae; genus Chamaelirium; species Chamaelirium japonicum. The sequence continues at coordinate 87,175,199 of OX393551.1, read as the reverse complement.
TATTTCAGTTTTGACTTCAACCTATCTGAAACCTTAGAGAATAAGATAAGTTAAAGCCAAACCTGAATCGTAACCATCCATCATAACATCCTGACAAGTGAATCACACTCAAACCCACATGGCATGCAAAAGAACGACTGCGATTCAGTTTTGGCTTCAACCTATCTAATTCTCTGAGGTTATAATCTCAGAGGATCAGATAGGTTGAAGCTAAAACTGAATCACCACAGCTTGTAACCCGACCCTATATCGAACAGTCCGGCAACCCGCAGTGTCTCGAGTGTCCGAGGTGTATTCGACCGTGTCCGGCTCCCGAAAGCACATAGGACACGGCACATGTGTGTCCGGTGCGTGTCTGGTGAGTATCCGACAAGTGTCGGTGTCCGACACGGGTACGGGAGGACTAGGGAAGTGTCCATGCTTCCTAGGGTGTAGCTAGCATAACATAAGTCCATTCGCCTAACTCCTGATGTTGCTTTCTGATTTATGCTGAACAGGACGTCTTTTAATATGGAGATAATTAGGTACATCATGTAGCTCCAATTAGTGCATGCCCGTGCATGTCGGCACTGCAGCGGGTCACTTTCGACGGCAACACACCTATCGGCAAAGCATAACATAAGTCCATTCGCCTAACTCCTGATGTTGCTTTCTGATTTATGCTGAACAGGACGTCTTTTAATATGGAGATAATTAGGTACATGCATAACATAAGTCCATTCGCCTAACTCCTGATGTTGCTTTCTGATTTATGCTGAACAGGGCGTCTTTCCAATTAGTGCATGCCCGTGCATGTCGGCACTGCAGCGGGTCACTTTCGACGGCAACACACCTATCGGCAAAGCAGCGGATCGCCTTCGGCGGCAACACACTTGTCGGGATTGCAACGAGCCGCCTTCAGTGCCAAGACACCCCTCAGCATTGCAGCGGGGTCGTGAAAGGGGGCTCGATATGGGCGACGGGATTTTGAGTGAAATGAGAGAGGGGCGACTGGATTGGGTGGGCGATCTGGAAGGCTGTGATAGGGTGCGCGAGAGAGAGTAGAGCAACTGTGGGCGATGGGATTATGAGTGGATTTTGATTACGCGTTGGGTGGCTGAGTGCAACTGGATCAAGACGGCTATTATCTCACACGCGCACGAGAGAGAGAAAGAGAGAGTGAGTGAAAGATCGTAGCCGTCCCTAAGCTCTCACTCTCGCAAACTTCTATCTCTCTCTAACTGACTCAAGCTGTACCCTAATTCTCTCTCATTCAATTCTCCCCCCCCCCTCTCTCTTTTGGACTACAGCAGTGCCCCCCCTCGTGATCCCAGCCGTCCCGTGCATGCATGCAGACCCCCCTCGAGATTCTCTCCTACCCGACCTTCTCTTCTTCCCTTTTCTCTCACTTATTTATCTCTTCTCCTCTTTCTCTCTCGATCATCCTTTCCTTACCTGGCAGCACCCTAAGATCATGGAGAAGAGAAAGAGATACTGAGAGAGAGAGAGAGATCGTGGGAAGAGAAAGAGAGACACGGAGAGAGAGAGAGAGAGATCAGGGGAAGAGAGATACGGAGAGAGAGAGATCACGGGAAAAGAGAGATACGAAGAGGGAGAGAGAGATCGGAGAGAGAGAAAGAGAGGCGAAGAGAGAGAGACCCGGACGAAGCCTTTGCCTAACTCGAACCGGTTGAACCGGAACCGATCAAACTTGAACCAGAACAGGTCGAACCGCTTAAGAGATCTGACAATTGGCTCATGACATCCTCCGGCGCGAACCACACCGTCGTCGTGTTCCTTAGCACCGCCTAGAACCTCTCGTAGAAGCCCGGTATGCACGCACGATCATACTGGAGATCGACTCCCTGACGTCCTCCTTCAACCTTTCGTCTGCCACCACCCACTCCGCCTGCGCCCATCATGCCTCCTCGAACGCTGAGCTGAAACCCCTCATTCGCTTCCACACCTTTGGAGCGGTAACCTCTGTCGTTGGGACCGCGACTGCCAGCTTGGCCCAAGCCAGGCGCTCGTAGCTCAACGCGCAGTGCCTCACCTTAGCCCGGTGTCGCGCCACCCACTCGTAGCCGAGGCAGCCGCAGCTGGCTTTGTCGGACCTTGTTCACCACGTACTGGAGGTTGTTGGCGAGGAAGAGGTAGGACAACGCCACCTCCCGGTACAACTCCGCCTTGCCGTCCATCTTGCAGAGGAGCACCAGCCATGCGATCCGCACAGAGATTGAGCCGCCTAGGGGCCTCCTCGAAGGTGGGGGACGACGGCGGTAACGGGGCCGAGGCGGCCGGCAACGTGAACATCGGCGAGTCGAAGAATGACTCTGCAAGGGGGGCCGGTACTTGAAGCGGGAAGTCAGCGAATATGTCAGTAGGGGAGATCTCGTAGTCCGTAAGGAAGATGATGTAGTTTATCATGTAGCGGGTAAAGGGGTGGACCCCGCCGCAGGCGATGGGCGCTTTGGAGACGTCCTTCTGGATCGCAACCTTGAAGTCGGCGAGCGTGGCACGAGCGGCCTTGGCAAGCTTAAGGAGAGAAGGGCCTAGGATCGGAAGGCGGAGTGGACTCGAAGGAGAAGACAGACTCGATCTCGGGCCAGAGGTCCGTGAACGCTTCATACAGATCCAGGATCCGGAACAGTTTCTCCGACGACCGCTTCGATCTCGTCACGGACTTCAGGAAGCCGAGGAACTGGACGGCGGCATCCCGGACGATGTCGGCGAAGCAGGACTTGTTGATGGAGTCTCTGCCGATGAAGATGTAGTCGCAGAGGATCCGCTCGCCGGAAAAGAGGGTCCTGACGGATACCTGAGCGATGCGTAGCCAGGACTGGATATTGAGGTCGAGGACCTCCCAATCGAGCTTCTAGATCTGGGAATGGCCAGCCCGCTCGAATCCGAGGCGGTAAAGAAGAGACAGATCAGAGAGAGACGGATTTTGTCTAGTCAGTGTTTGTTTTGTCCTAATCAGCTTCCGTTTTGTCTATTAAGCACAAAACCGACGTCCCTTGTTATATAGATACTTGTATCATTCGTACATGCTTGTTGGTAATTTTTATGAAATTTTCTCTTTGCGGACTCTAACTTTGCTCAAAGAGACGCACCTTCAAAAAATTTCACGTTCTGCTAAGTAGGAGGGAGGGGGTCACTTAATGCTAAGTAGGGGGGCTTCCCGTTCTACTGAGTAGTATAGGGGGGTTACTTTATACTGAGTTAGAGAGGGGCTTCACTTTTTGTTCAGTAAGGAGAAAGGGCTGTTTTTGGATACTCTCGCAGCTAACGTTATCTCATCTGGTCAAATGACTAGTTCAAGCAATTTTCTTCGAAGGGTATGACAGGTGCAGAGCTTCTCGATAATTTGACTGGTCTTATTATAGAGTTTTTTCGGGCAATCGGATGAGGCGACGAGGATGGCACACTTGATCACTTTGATGATGTCAAAGTTTCAGCTAGGGCTACAAAAAAACCAAGCAGTTCGTGAGTGGCTCACAAACAAGCTCGATAAAATCTCGTTCAAGTTTGTTCAATTACTAGTCAAGTCAATCCTAAACCTAGAGTTTAGGATCGTTTACTAAACGAGCCAAGCTTAAGTATACCAAAGCTTGGCTAAATTAAGCTCACGAACATGCTTATTTAGGGCTCGTTAGTAGGCTCGTGAGTAGGCTCATAAATGGCTCGAATAGACCTAACATATATAGTCTATGCTTTTGACTGATTTTGGAGTTCGGGAACAAGCTCGATAAGGGGTCGTTTGATCATTAATTGAGCGAAGAAGCCTAGCTAGAAGTTTAGGCTCATTTAATAAACGAGCCAAGCTCAAGCAGACCAAAGCTTAGCTCGGCTCGGCTCGATTATTAAACAAGTCAAGTCCAAGCCCGAATTTTAGGCTCGTTTATGAACGAACAAGCTCAAACAGTCCAAATCTCGGCTCGGATCGTCTTGTTTGCAGCCCTTAGTTGTAGTAACATAGTAACTTCATCTAGTAATTAAGTGTTCTAGATGAACTTGGCATATCGATGACGGCGAAGAGATGAAAATGAGAGGGGTGTAATGTGTAGGGGGGGAAAAGATGATGGATGAAGTGTAGAGGAAGAATGAGGAGTGTTAGGAGATAAAGGAATTTGTGCGACCGCACGTGTTTAGCAGCCACACAATTCCAACGGTTTGATGTTTGACCGTTGCAGTTGTCTATAAGCGACAATCACTTGTGTGGCCGCACAATCACTTGTGCGGCTGTACAACTTAAATGCGTTCAAAAATATGCCTTGGAGTTGTCCGGTCGCACAAACATGTGTAGCCGCATATGTGCTTCCTCACAAATGCGGAGTCCACACAACAATTTACGTGGGGCATATTCGCATATGAGGTCACCTATGAGCATATGCGACCGCACATGACAACAATGCAAGTTACAATAAAAAACCATAATTTTCTAAGTAAACAAATAACTCATATCAATTGATAATTATATTTAAAAAAGGCAAGCCAACACGGAGCCTTGTGCAATCATGTCTACATTGATCCCAATTCGGATATGGTTAGGGATAATATGTGAAGTTGTTGTCAGATGTCTCACTTTATGATGCAAACCCGGTTGTGATACACGGAAGCTAGTTAATCTTAGAACAAGTTATGATTTAAAATAGGCAACCAAAAGTAAAATTCAGCAAGCACGAATCATTAAGTTTTTATAAAGGAATAGCCTCCCTAATCAAGTTAGCATGCATAAACGATGACAAATAAAGAAACAAGGCAATAGGGTTAGATTAGATCTCAAAAAAAGTTGTAAATAATAATTTTCAGCAAAGTAGTGCTCATGTAAAGGACTAATAAAAGGTTCAGATGACGATCCAACAATGTACCAAGCAAGCTTAGCCACAATAAGGATTAGGGTTGATTATAAGTTATTAAGAACTACGGATCTATGGCAGGATGCGATCAAAAACCTATGATACCGATGAACATATGATAATATCAAAAAAAAAAAACGAAAAAAGATAATACCTGTGAGATTCAAGATCTCTATGCGGATGGCTATGTCGATGAAGACGAATGGCGGGGAGGTAGATAGCAACGAGGAAGATCGAGAGAAAAAGCCGGAGGAACTCCACGAAGAAGACGGTGGACAAGGAAGGACGCACCTTCACGATCTCTCGACCAAAGCAAAAGTTTTCAAATTCTAACATTTTTCTATCTAGGGTTTCATCATCCTTTTATAAAATCCTCCACGGCCTCATAAGGAAATACGCAAGAGGAGAGAAAGGGTCTCGGTTTTTGTGCCAAAGGACGGAGAGAGATCGCGAGCACACAAGCGCGGGTCGCGGCTTGTTTCGTGGGAAACAATACCCACGCGGGTCCGTTCACAGGAAAAAAAATCACGTTCATCCTTTTAGGTGCTAAGGGCACCCCCCCACTTAAATTAAATCCTTTATTTCATTAAAGGATTTGTTATGGGCACCCTAATGGCTTCTAAATGGCTTTAATGGCTCGACTAATGGCCCAATGGCTTCGCTATAGGCTTGTTTGTCTTCACACCGTCGACTACGACATTCGACGCCTCCCGTCCTCCTGCATGGCACATTTATTATCATCCACTTAAGATTATAAGTGACTAAAACATGAAATAAATGGGTACGACAAACCCCGCACCATAGGCCAAAAAGTCGCAAAGAACAATCCAGACGTCCTATTTTCGTCCGAAGACAGGTGATGGAACCCAAAAGACAAACTACTACCAACTAGAACATAAAAATAAAGATATAGCGTATGTAGCTTGATGTGGCTACATCACTTTAACTAATCCAGTCCTTGAATGATGTCTCTAGTTCACATCCAAACATCCAAACTTAGCTAAGTGTATGCAATACCTCAATATGGGCTCTTTGGAGCAATTAAAAACAAATTTAATATGTGCACATTTGTCTTTGTAACTTCTACGTAAGAGCTTTTAACATGGTGTATACTTATGGAAAATGTCTCAACCATCTTGGACTAGTAAAAAGAATTTCAATCCGATCAAATAAAGTGCAGCTTTGGATATGATAGCGCCAACAACCAAGAAACCTATGAGAACGGTTATCTTTCTAAAACGCTATGCTATTAGCACTCCCGCAAAGCTCTACTTCACATACAACATAGTAAAAAGGATTTTACCTGCTTTTGAAACAAGCATGTGTGGGAAAAATAAGATACCAAAAACGAAAAAACATTATAAGCAAAATTATATCCCCATTGCCATCCTAAATTAAATATCAAAACTTAAATACGTAAGCATTTTGTTTGCTACACCTACATCTATCTAAAATCATTTCAGACCCTTGTAATATTCAATTGTCAAGATTCCAAACTGCTATATATACACAACCAATTAAGAACACACCATAGTTTACACACACACACACACACCCGCGCGCGCGCGCGCGCGAAAAAAAAATGATGCTCATATGGATAAGGAGTTCTTCGCTTATAATCAAAGCAAGACTGCAGTAAATTACCCAAACTTGGAATCGAGGCAAATCTTACATACTCATTGCCATACCTTTCCAGGAGCATCTCTCTGACCAGTAGAGCCGCCACCTCTATGTCCTAATGACGTACCATGGGATGCAGGCATTCCTTTAAAGTTCCACCTCTTCATCCAACCCTGTTGTAAAATAAGACGAAGTTTAGTAATTAGTAAAAGAAATAATTGAGATATAAGATTGATACAGCATGTTTTATAATCACAAACAAAAAAGGAAAAAACAACTGTGGATATGGCATAGTACTGAATTTTCTTAATAGTGGAAACAATCAAATCATGTTCTAAGAAAATCCCTAACGAGGCAGGCAATGCTTTCTAATTTCATAATAAGACAACTACCCCAGCAAAGTCCGAAGTGTCAAGTATATGTCATAATAAGAATTGGGCACTATAATTACAGTCTTACATGAGTCTTGTATAGTGCATTATCTTATACAACCCTTAGATGTGTAGTGTAGCCTTATTATCATATATAAATCATTTAATTGTAAATATTTGGCTACATTCCTTTATGAGATTTGGATCCACGTTTCCAACTCTTCAAGTAGACAGCAATTATTCACAATGGAGGGCGATAACTCAAACATATACGGCTACAACTTCATAATAAATGTGTACGGGAACATGAACATCTAGAGTATTTATACACAGAATACATCAATGTATAACCTTACTTACAACAAAATCGTTAACACTCTAGTAATGCTATTTTCCCTCTTGCTCATCAATTTTAAGAAATAATTTAACGTGCTTATCCTCTACTTGTGACAAATTTATACAAAGTCTTAGCGTTATTCAGCATCCAAAATGATGCAATTTGTGTGTAGTAGTCTAAATATGGTTTATCAACTTGTATAAACTCCAATGCAAGAGTACTTTTCTTATAGGGAAGGCCCTCAGTTTTCAACTATTTCCCAGAAGCTGGAATATGACATAACCCAGCGTTCCACTTATTTCACTCTTCTATTGCTGTAAATAACACTAAAAACACAACAAAATATGAGTAACTAATGCAAATTCATCAAATATTTGATTTCGAATATATGAATGCGCAGAAACGTTTATAATAAACACTATGCATTTTAAAATTTCATAAAAAATTAAAATCTCTAACATTGTCAATTATACTTTAGTTGTTTTTCATTTTCATTAAAAAGACTAATTTCTTCCAAAAATGCTCCTAGCTATAATAAATTCATCATGAGGTGAGTTTTTAATGAAAATTCTAAAGTTTAGATAAAAGGCTACAATGATCCAAAGTGAGATGCTTTTTGTCAAAAAAACCAAGAGGAAATGGTCTAACTATGATGTAATAATTATTATGAAGGCTTGTAAGGTAGTAGAGAATCTTGCTTAATTAAAGGAAAAAATATTTCCTTTAAGGACATCACTAAGAGAATAGGAATATTTAAAATTATTAGATAATGGAACCATACCATGACTGGGGATGGAAAGGAACATCATTATGTTCTCCTGTCTGGCCAAACTAATAGGTAGCCTTGAGAATCAGGGACAACCGGACAAGTACTGAGTTGAGGACTATTGGGATGGGTAGTGATTGCTACTATGGGAAACTTTACTCCTAGGGTTCTGAGCAGGATGGCTTTGATCGTTAGAGCAGAGTGTTGGGCTGTTGGTCCTCTCCTACCTACAAAAAGTCTTGTTACCTCCATGGCAACCGTAGGTCCTCCAACACTCAAGTTACTAATAGGTCAGAAGAGGAGTGTGTTGAAATACTGGAGCTGGAAATCAGGCTCCAAGCATTGTAACGATCACACCAGTCAAGTCGCCTACCATGCCACGATCTCCTAGGAGTCTAGGACATGATTGGCATGGTCGTGAATAGGCTGACCTATAGCCTTGCTATATAACTGTCCCAAACTGTATGGTCGCCAACTCATCATGATCTAGCCTTCTGATTAGGCAAAGCCTACGATCATTGGTTGCCGCTGACAGATGTCTGATGTGAAGGTGTTACCGTGGATGAGAACAAGAACCGTTGTGTATCCGTATGCATTTGGCCATTTTCCCCACCTCTAACCCATAACTGAGGCTCTCCCCATGATCTCGGAGGTTGAGCATATCTTAGGATTTCATGTCTAACATAAGTCAGTTGTATGGCTTTGAAGGACACATAGATCAGGTCGGTTATAGCTAAAATATCATTCAAGTGGGCCTGACATCAGGATATATAGCTCAAATCTGAGTCAGTTGTATCTCGAGTTGTCCATATGCTAATCAGGATGTATAGTCTAGACCTCACCCGGAGGTCGACTGTATCCCAAATTGGCTATTGGCATTTGCGTCGTCGCCTATCGCCTCTAGAGGTTTGGATTTTATACCATGTCTACCCGAAGGTCGATGTTGACACCACTAGCCGTCTAACTTGACCACACGAACGGATAGATGAAGTGTTTATTTTTGCGACTACTTTCCCCTCGTTTAGTGAAGTGCATTCTTCTTGGGTTCATACCGAGCATAAGGGTATTGCTGTTATAAGTTATAACCCCTCTACTCGTTGCTTACTTCTATCCAGACATGTCACTTTTTTTAGAATTTTTCAATGTATTATGCTTTTTCTAGGGCATCTTTTTCCTTCATTCATGTGATACTTCTACCTCGCTTGCTCCTTTCAGCCATGCCCCCATTCCCATTATACATTCACCAGCACCAGCTTCAAGAGTTATCACTGTCTTTTCTCATATGCCTATTTCGACTCTCATATCTCCTCTTGAGGACGCTCTTTTGGCTATGCACTCTCCAGCCCGTCCTCCTGTTACTTGCACCTACACATGTGGGCCTTGTTAGTCCTTTCGCTCTCCTACTCAAGTACTCTTCTACCCATGATCGGTCGGTCTACTATGGATATGGATCCTGCTCCTCACATCATATCCCCCATCTTGAGCATCACCCCCTGATCAATTTGGATTTCCATGTTTGACTCCTATTTTCTACATTATCATTCGTTTCTTGCAGCCATTCACTCCAATCAAGAGTGTCGGTCCTATAATGAGGCAGTCTAGTACACTCAATGAAAGTAGTCTTCGACAGGGGAGCCCCAGGCTCTTTAGTGGACTCCTACTTGCATGGTTGTCAAGGTGTGTGCCTAGGCAACAAGGCTTACTAGAGGGGTTAAGGCTGTGACCGCCTTGGCAAGGGACATAAGGCATGCGCCTAGGAGCACCTAGGCATGCCTAGGCGGATGATGCAAGGCATGCGCCTAGTACAGAAAACGTGCTCAACTCATCACATTGCTGCATTTGAGGTATGTACTGTAAGGTTGTAATTTCATTATATAAAGCATTATGATTTTCTTTATCATATATCTTATTGTGGTGAATTGATCGTGAGGCTAAACTATTTCTTTACTACACTTAATATTGTGAATATTTTATATAGCGGATATTCTAATGATATAATACCAAGATGTGGAGTTTCGGCCGAAACCGATCCGTTTCAAATCGGTTTCGGTCGGAACCGATCCCGAAACACTCCAGTGTCGGGTTTCGAAACTCAGCACTCAGTAAAAGTAGGACTGGGTTCAGGATAAGGTGTATTTCAGCATGACAACTTGACAAACATATTTACATAAAAAACATTTAAGTAAATGATCTTTATGTTCTCCATTTACTTTAAATTCTTTTATTTAAATAAGCAAATACCCCTCATTTGGATTTAATAAAAATATCAAAACAATCAAAATCCAAAGGAATTAAAATGTAATTTTTCAGTTCATGTACAAAATCAGACTTTTCAGCTATTGGCTAAAAAAGAAATTTCGGTGAAAAAAAAATCATAGTATTTTGGACAGGAAAAAATCTTAGAAATCTAGAATTATAAGATCAACTTAAAAATCAAAAGTCCAGTAAAATATTTTGAATCTATAAAAAATTCTTTCACAATAACTCTTTTTTCCTCCAAACTTGGCCAAAATTCAGAATCACGAATTTTCTTTTTGACAAAAAATCGGGATAAAGCAAAAGCCACTCTTATGAAAAAAGACCACTATGAAGTGGGTACCAATATAATTATTTATATTAACTTTATATTTTGTACTTATTTTAAATTTAAAAAACAAAATCGAAACCATCGAAACTCTGATCCGAAACTCCGAAGTCGACCAAAACCAATCCTAGGTGGGGGGACCGAAACCAAAACCGAAACTACAAACCTTGCATAATACGACTAAGATGCCCTACTCAATATTACATTTCTTTTAGTACGCCATGAAAATATAGCCCAGCAAATAGATACAAAATACCTATATATATATATATATATATATATATATATATATATATATATATATATATATATATATATATATATATATATATATATATATATATATAAAATAAGGAACTACGCTAAACATTTTGGGAGATATATCGAGTCGTCCAACTTTATCTGGGAGTTTAAGTAGTGCCCATGATTTATCCTTAAGGTTACGCTGAGTGTGATTCACCTGCAAATGAGGCGAGGCATTTTGGCCTGTTTAGAAGAAGCGATGCCTAGATGATGAGTAATTATTAAATATTTAAATATTTTTATATATAGTATAAATATTTAAATTCAACTCAATTTTAAGTTAATTCAACTCAATTTGAAAAACCTTTAAGTTCTTATGAACTTATCATAAGAATTTGAGTTAATTTTACTCGATTTTAGTTAAATCAACTTAATTTTGAGTTAATTCAACTCAAGTTTTAAAAAAAAAAAACAAATTCTTATAAACCCATCAAAAAATTTGAATTAATTCAACTCAATTTTGAGTTAATTCAACTCAATTTTGAAAACCCCCCAAATACTTATGAACCAATCATATGAATTTGAGTCAATTAAACTCAATTTTGAGTTTATTCAACTCAATTTGATTAAATGCAACTCAATTTTGAGTTAATTCAAGTCAATTTTGAGTTAATTCGACTCAATTTTGAAAACCCACCAAATACTTATGAACCCAACATAAAACATTTGAGTTAATTCAACTCAATTTTGAGTTAATTCAACTCAATTTTGAAAAAACCCCAAATTATTTTGAGCCCATCACAAGAATTTGAGCTAATTCAACTCAGTTTTGAGTTTATTCAACTGAATTTGTGTTAATGCAACTCTATTTTGACTTAATTTAACTCAAGTTTGAAAAAACCCCAAATTCTTATGAACTCGTCATAAGAATTTGAGTTAATTCAACTCAATTTTTAGTTAATTCAACACAATTTTGAAAAACCCCCCAAATTCTTATGAACCTATCATAAGAATTTGAGTTAATTTAACTCAATTTTGATTAATTCAACTCAATTTTTGAAAAATCCCAAATTGGGTCAAGTGAAAAAACTGTCCAGGCGCCATGGTGGTCCTAGGCAGACCTAAGTTGCCGCCTAGAGAAAACTGCCTGCCTAGGGGGTCGCCTAGGCGCCCAGGGGTCCAAAATGCCTAGGTGCCCGCTTAGGCAGTGCCTAGGCGATGCTTTGACTACAAAAGGAGAAAGAAATCTATACTAATATAGGTTTTCTACAAAAAACCCTTTTAAATATAGCCAATCTCTCTTATTTCGCTCTCTTTGCTATCTCATATATATATATATATATATATATATATATATATATATATATATATATATATATATATATATATATATATATATATATATATATATATATATATATATATATATATATATATATAGAGAGAGAGAGAGAGAGAATACGAGGTATGAGATGACAGCCTATTTCTCCTTTAGGGCTGTCAGCTATCAGCCCTCCGATTAAATCACGCACCGTCCGTTCTAAAAAAAAAAAATTGCACTGTATAGATGCTACCATCCCCGACCCCCTCCCCCTCCAGACCCCTCACTGATCCGGCAGCCCTCCGGCGACCCCCGTCCCCACCCGGCAGTACCCCGGCGGGCACCCGACCCCCTCCGACGACCTGTCCCCCTCCGGCAGCCCTCCGACAGCCACCCCGGCACCAGGAGGGCTGTCGGAGGGGGACAGGGTCGGTGAAGGGGGTCGGGGGTCGCCGGATGTCCGCCGGGGTGCTGTCGGGGGGTCAGGTGTCCGCCGAGGTGCTACCGGGTGGGGACGGGGATCGCCGGAGGGGTTGGGGGTCGCCGGAGGGCTGCCGGGTCGATGAGGGGGCTGGAAGGGGGGACGGGGTCGGGGATGGCAACATCTACTGAGTGCATTTTTTTTTTTAAGAACGGACGGTGCGTGATTTAATCGGAGGGCTGATAGCTGACAGCCCAAATGAAGAAATAGGCTATCAGCTCATACCCCGTATTTTCTCTCTCTCTCTCTCTCTCTCTCTCTCTCTCTCTCTCTCTCTCTCTCTATATATATATATATATATATATATATATATATATATATATATATATATATATATATATATATGGGCATGTTAGGATGCGGCGTGCGGTGTCGCACCGCAGTCATCTGATGCACCGCTGCATGCATCGCACACACGCAGCAGGTGCATCAGACGGCTGCGGTGTGACACCGCACACACCGCACACCGCATTTTATCATTCCTATATATATATATATATATAGAAAGAGAGAGAGAAGAGAGAGAGATAGGAGCATGACTTTGTATGCACATGCAACAAAGGCCTCAATGTATGCTCCTCTATTAACATACATAGAGATTTCCGAATTTGCTAATAATTTTTGGATGTGCTATCTATATTAAGATGATCGTCCTCACAAAAAATCAGCAAGTTCTGAAAGGTCTAAGCATTTCAAATAAGATCTTCAAATTAACAATTGAAATGGACGACTATTAAAACTTATAATATTTTGATGGACCTAGATGTTTCAGAATTTATTGATTTTTGGTGGATACGCTATCTATTGCAATATGATCACCCTCACCAAAAATCAGTAAATTCTGAAACCTCTAGGTGCATCAAAATGATAGAAGTTGTATCATCTGTACATTTCAACCGTTAATTTGACAAGCTTATTTGGTATTCTTCGAGGTTTCAGAACTTGCTGATCTTTTGTGAGGACGATCACCTTAATATAGATAGCACACCCACAAAAAATTAGCAAATTCGGAAACCTCTATGTATGTTAATAAAGAAGTATTTATTGACGTCTTCTTTGCATGGCCATACAAAGTCATGCTCCTCTCTCTCTCTATGTGTGTGTGTGTGTATTTGGGGATGATAGGATGCGCACGCAGGCGTCCGATGCACCGCTGCATGTGGCACGCACAGGGCAGGTGCATCGAACAGCTACGGGCGCGCACCGCGCACCGCACACCACATCCTATCATCCCTATATATATATATATATATATATATATATATATATATATATATATATATATATATATATATATATATATATAAGTCTCGTATACAAGTCTTGATGGCATGGAACAAGCCATGTATACGAGACTTGTATACGAGATGAATCATCCATGCATACGAGAACTTGGCGAACTATATACGAGACTTGTATACGAGATGAATCATCCATGTATACGAGAAACTTGGCGAACTATATACGAGACATGTATATTCATCTCGTATATCATCCAGGCCATCATCCTTCACGGATCAGTCTTGATACAAGTCTCAATCTCCTTTATGAGACTTATATCTTCTCATACGTAAGCATATCTGCCATGTATACAAGACTTGTATCAGTTGTGAATCACCAGCGCAAAACTCAACATACAATGCAATTGACGATTATTTGTAACTAAATGTACAAGAGAAAGGATACCTGAAAACCTTTACCGAGTGTGATTCCTGTGACATCCACAAATTGGCCTGGAACAAAATGGCGAACTGTGATGGGGGTGCCAACAGGAAGAAGTGCATCCTCCGTCACAGGGAACTCCCTCAGCTTCCTCTTCAAAGGAACTCCGTGAGCTCTAAAATGGCCCACCTCGGGTTTCGTCAAGTGTTTCTCCTTCTTTTGCCCGGCACCGATCTAACTAACACCGTAAAATAATTATTACTCAACCTTGCACCAAAGTTCACGGGCGGCATACATTGGCACTTCTTATTTTGATCAAAGAAAAATCAAATGCACATCTGTCTCCACCAATCGTTCCAAAAAAATGACTTTAAATATCACTCAACCTTGCACCAACAATGAAATTCCACTCAAATTTAAGAAGAAAAAGTTTAGAAACCAGCATTCGTTGCAGAAAATGACAGAAATGTTAAAAAAAAAACAAGAATCTGACTGAAATACCAACAATAAAATTCCACTAGAATTCCTGAAGAGGCCATTGCAAAACCCCATCGTACCTGCAGGGCGAAAATCCCCTCCTTCTCCACAGTCTTCACCTGGGAGACAATGTTGTCGTCGAGCCAGAGGACCGAGATCGGAACCCTGGCGCCCCACTTGTCCCAGAGAGCCGTCATCCCGCACTTGACGGCGATAACCCCCGTCCTCCTCGAGTTGGGGCCCATATCCCTCGGCGTCGCTTCAATGACCCGTCCTCCGGAGGCTCCGTACTCTTCGGCGGCGAGCAGGGGTTCCGCGCTGAAGCTCCGGCGGTAGAACACCGCAAATCTCGGGCCCGCGGAGAGGAGGCCCAGGCGGGAGAGGAGGCCTCTGGAGGCGGCGGTCATGGCTGCGTACGGCGAGGTTTTAGGGCGAACGGCGAGGGAGGACAGAGAAGGGCATCGTTCGTTTGCGGACGGATATGGGGCCCAGGTGAGGGTTTAAGGAAAGAAGCCTCCTGCCTCCGACGGCTATTGTAGGGTTTTTAACCGTTGTGCCGCTCGCCTCATTCATCCGAGAAATGCAATGGGGCTCCTAAGGTGTGGCTATTTGCACCCACATAATTACTAAGGCCACCAATTTTATTCAGACACCCCAGCCATTCCTAGGGGTGTAAAACGGGCCGGACAGTTAATATTTTGAGCGGGTCAAGCCTAGAGATGTCAAGCCCGGATAGACCCTAGGCCCAAGGCTTATTTGTTTATGGCCTAGAGATGTACACAGTGGGGGTTTGAATGCTCAATCTCTAAGAGGTTTAGATAAGCCATAAACCACTACACCGTATTTTCTTAATTTTAGTGTACCATGTTTGTATATATATAATAAGTACACAGAAATTATATCGGGCTATCGGGCCAGACTTTTGGGCTTCCTTTGGGGCCAGGTTGCAGGCTCAAGGTGGCGGCCCGAGCCTAGCCATGGTATGCTCAGGCCATTGATCAGGCGGGGTGGGGTTCGGGACGGGCTAAGGCCGATGGACTTTTTTTACACCCCTGGCCTTTCCTATTTTGTACTATGGTTTTTGTAAATTGCCACTATAAACTACTCTAATTATGTATTAATACCTGAAAACCTTATATTTTGCATATCGACCCTCCAAAAAAATAAAGTCGTGCATATTCACACATCTAGTACATTGGCAGGGCTACCAACCTACAAAACAAGGGTGGAGGATTCTCCGACGAGCATGGAGGGCTAGACGAACATGGAGGGAAGACCACAGTGAAGTAAGGGTTAGGGTACTCGCACTTAAAATAACTGAAGTTAGTCGTTCCTAATGGTAGGTAAGTTATGTTGTGACCATAGTTAAAATGGTCATTTAGACCTTAGGTTAGAACTTCACCACGAATAAAGTCACTTTTTATTGACGAATGGTAAGGTAGGGTGAATATGCACAACTTTATATGTTTTGTGGGATAGATATGCAAATATTTAAGTTTCAAGATGTACTAGTTTGTAGGGGCAATTTGCAAAAAACCCTTTTTACTAATGCTCTCATTTTTACATGTCAGCCCACATAAGGATTTTTGCCTCCCCCTCCCCATTATCCGACGCCTACTATCATTATTGTTGTGTCATCGTCCTCCTCCCCCTCATTCTCCTTCCCCCACACCCCTTCTCTTCTTCTTGCTGTGGGTGCAAATTTTGGCAAGAGGTCTGCAAACCACGGGACCCACCAGCCCTGCCTGGTGGGCCCACAGAGACTACCGCGGGACCCACCGGCCCTGCCTAGTGGGCCCACAGAGACTACCACGGGACCCACCAGCCCTGCCTGGTGGGCCCACAAAGACTACCGCGGGACCCACCGGCCCTGCCTGGTGGGCCCACAGAGACTACCGCGGGACCCACCGACCCTGCCTGGTGAGTCCACCGAGACTATCGCGGAACCCACTAGCCCTGCCTGAGGAATCGCCAAAGATGACGGTGGGACCCACTGGCCCTGTCCGGAGAATCCCCCAGATACGACAGCAGAAACCGCCATTTGTCCCGGATTTCCTCTCAGAAAATCCTATAAATAGCAGAGCTTTCAGAAGTAAAAGGATCCAATCTTTCAAATCCAGTTCCAGATTCCAGTTCTAAATCCAGAAGAGAAGATCAGTGCCATCATCTGATATCTGATTTCAGAAATCAGAGCTCAGGAATTCCCAGCTTTCTCACCCTTCAACTCTCCTCGATCTTCGTCTTGTCTCTGAAGAGATCGGAGAGACTTCAGTGACACTCGACCTGTCGAGGTCACTTCGAGCAAAGTGATAGTGAATTCGGGTTGCTCCCTATAGCACGGAGATGTAGGCTTCGGCTAAACTCCAAGACCACCTCTCGTGTTAACTCTCTCTGATTGCATCTCTATTTGTTTGCATACCTAAAGAGCTGACTCAAAGTCACTAAGGCATCAGCCTTCAAGCATACCTTCTAACCAACAGATCGACCAACGATCTCATACTCGACTTCAATTGACTGGTGAGGTGAAGTCTTCGGATCGGCACGAAGATTTTTCCCCCACAGTTTGGCGCCGTCTGTGGGATCCGAGCGAGAAGCCAATGAATATCAGATCGGTTGAGCAGACAACTGATCCAGATAGCCATACTTCCCAGCCCCTTCGGTTGAGCAGACAACCGATCGGATATCAGCAATCTGGTTACATCCTTCGCTTTCCCTAAATGGCGAGGACGAAGCATCAGGGTCAACCAGAGGGAAGTAACACACATCAACCTCGTCCGGAGACTCGTTCAATGAGTCAATGGCTCAATTTCGGACACCCTCTTGCTGTCCCCGAAGTGGGAATCCGCTCAGGCAGTGGGAGATCAGTCGATCGACCGATCACACCACTTCCTCGATAATCAATTGGGCAGACTGCCCCGGCTCCAGCTGAAGACCCTCCGTCGACCTACCAAATCTCGGCGGTCGACTATCAACTGCTACAACTGGCTAAGCATAATGCCACCCTCACTGCTAAGAGGGATGCTCTCAAGAAGGCAGCCTCCGAAGCCGGGATTGCTCTTCCTATCCCCTCAACTAACGAGAGGGTCGATCTACCACGACAATCGATCCACTCCGAGCCACGGAGATCAATGGGCACTGCTGCCCTGGAGAGGATTCGGCGTGACCCAACTCCCTCTGCTGCCCCGTGGAAGCAGAGTGTTTGGGATCGCATCGACGATGAGTCCTCCCAATCCTCTTCCGGTCGTAACTGTGTAAGGCGGACACCTTCAAAGCCTGACTTACCAAGAAGACACCAGATGAAACGGGCGCCCTCCAAAAGTAGAGCTTCTCCATCTATCCCACTTCAATGTGGTGCCGAAACGGATCTGCATCACCGACTCCACCCGGCTGACACTCAAAGGCCCGAACAAGACCTCGTGATCTTGCCTCTTGACCTGCATCCGGGTCGGGGGCATGGTCGAAGGGAGGGATACTCCTCTGCTGGACCTCTCCATCGGAGTCTGTTCCAATCAACATTTCCACGGGGATGGAGAACTCCAACTCTCCCCAAATTCAATTGCCTCAAAGGAGATCCAACTCTCCATATACTCGCCTTCAAGCAAGCTCTGACACCGCACGAGAAAGAAAACAACGTGCTCTGCCGCACCTTCGCTGGAAGCCTCGACGAGCCTTCCCTCGATTGGTACCATAACCTCCGGGCTGGATCTATCACCCAGTTCGGAGTTTTGGCTAACCATTTCGTGCAGCACTATCAGCTTAACTTGAAGCTCGAGAAGAACCTTGACTCCCTCTACCGGCTGAGGATAGATGCTGACGAGAGTCTCCGTAGCTTCACAAGGAGATTCCGCAATGAGCACGCCGCCCTCTCAGGAAGGCATTTGGACGATGAGGCTATTATGTTAGCCTTCCAGGATGCCCTCCGATTCGACTTGCACATCTACAACGACTTCATTCGCAATCCTCCTCCTTCTATGGGTTCAATATTCGATCGGATCCAAAAAGAGATTGAAGTCGAAGATGATCAAGTTGCCCGAAAGGGACGAGAGACGAAGAGGCGACCCGCCGAAAGGGAAGCCCCGAAGTATGCTGCCAAAGCTCACAATGCAGAGGCAGTAGTTCCCCCTGCACACAAAAGGTCAAGAAACGACGGGCACAGATCCCCTCCGAAGAAGACCACTTTTACCGATTGGAATCTACCGATCGAGCAAATCCTCGACCGCATTCAGCACGGAGAGTTCCTCCGAAGGCCTAATCCTTTGCAGCCCGATACCAAGATCACTGCAGACAAAACAGTTTACTGTGATTTCCACCGTAGTCACGGCCATCCTACAGATCGATGTTATCGATTGAGGTACCACCTCGAAGATTTGCTGAAAGAAGGTCATCTCCAAGAGTTCGTCAAGGGCGGACAAGATCAGCGTCGAACCTCCGCGAAAGGGAAAGAGGCTTGCTGGGTCCATCAAATCTCTTCCAATCAATCACCTGCCACAATGTGTGCAAACGTCTTTGGCATACACGGGTCATTGCACAATCAAGCGTTGACCGGGAAGGAAGTTGATTGGCAAGTTCGACGCATCTTCCACATTCGCTCTGCAGCGAACAAGGAAGACACCTGGATCGAGAAGCCTATCAAGGGCTTAGCTTGGCCCTCCATCATTTTCAACGACGCCGACCTTCAAGGAGTTCATACTCCACATCGAGACCCCCTGGTCCTAAAGCTCATCATCGACGGGAGCACTGTCAATCGCATCCTCATCAACACCGGAAGCTCCATCGACATCATGTTCTCAGACTGCTTCAAGCGTCTGGGACATAAATATTCAAGTCTTGAAGTCGTCCCGACGGTGATCACGGGCTTCAACGACGAGCAAAGCATCACAATGGGCGAATCGAGGTTCACCCTCGACCTTAGTCGAAAGACTCGAGTCTCGGTAAGGTTTGCAATAGTCAAGGGGACATCCAACTATAACATCATCCTTGGTCGACCATTTCTCCACCAGATCAATGCCATCTCCTCCTCCTACCATCAACTCCTCAAATTTGCAACGGGAGAGGGTGTGGGAGAAAATCTTCGTGCCGACCCGAAGACTTCGCCGCACCAGTCAATTGCAGTTTTGATTCGAAGAGATCGTTGCTCGATCTGTTGATTGAAGTCGTTGCTTTCGATATGTCAACAAAGAGAGATACAATCAGAGAGTTAACACGAGAGATGTGATCTCGGAGTTCAGCCAAAGCCTACGTCTCCGTGCTATAGGGAGCAACCCGAATTTACTAACACTTGTATTGAAGTGATCTCGACAGGCCGAGTATCACTGAAGTCACCCTTCAACCTCTTCAAAGAGAAGATCAAGATCAAAGAGAGGGGAAGGATGGGAAGTTGGAAATCCCAGAGCTCTGGTTTCTGAAAATCAGATTTCAGAACTGGAAATTGGATTTTTGGATCCATTTACATTCGAAGGCTCTGCTATTTATAGGATCCTATGGTGGTAAATGGCGGTTTCTGCTGTTGTATCTGGGGATCCTCCAGGTAAAGCTGGTGGGTCCCGCTACCATCTCCTGGGGGTTTCAACAGGCTCTTGGATCCATCGGACAGGGCCGGTGGGTCCCGCTGTAGTCTCCGGGGGCCCACCAGGCAGGGCCGGTGGGTCCCGCTGTAGTCTTCGGGGGTCCACTAGGCAGGGCCGGTGGGTCCCGCTGTGGTCTCCGGGGGTCCACCAAGTAGGGCCGGTGGGTCCCGTTGTGGTCTCCGGGGGCCCACCAGGCAGGGTCGGTGGGTCCCGCTGTAGTCTTCGGGGGTCCACCAGGCAGGGCCGGTGGGTCCCGCTGTGGTCTCCGGGGGCCCACCACGCAGGGCCGGTGGGTCCCGTTGTTTGCAGACTTCTTGCCAAAATTTGCACCCACAGTTACCCCCTCCAAGTTAGCTAAGAGGCTACCTTGGCTGGCTTGGATTCTTGGTGCAAAGCTAACGACCCCCTGTTACAAATGCAAAGGAGCTTGTCGAGTGTCAGCGTCAAAGGACTGATCGGTCAATTTTGACCGATCGGTCAAATTTGACCGATCGGTCGATTTCAACCGGTCAAGGATGGGGTGATCGGTCAAAAAATACAGTTTTTTGACCGATCCCGTAGAAAATCGACTGATCGGTTGATTTTGACCGATCGGTCATTTTTGACCGATCGGTTAAAATCAGCCGGTCAAGGTTCGAGTGATCGGGCAAAAAACCAAGTTTTTTGCCCGATCCAGTAGAAAATCGACCGATCGGTTGATTTTGACCGATCGGTCATTTTTGACCGATCGGTTAAAATCAGCCGGTCAAGGTTCGAGTGATCGGGCAAAAAACCAAGTTTTTTGCCCGATCCAGTAGAAAATCGACCGATCGGTTGATTTTGACCGATCGGTCATGTTTGACCGATCGGTTAAAATCAGTCGGTCAATGTTCGAGTGATTGGGCAAAAAACCAAGTTTTCTGCCCGATCCAGTAGAAAATCGACCGATCGGTTGATTTTGACCGATCGGTCATTTTTGACCGATCGGTTAAAATCAGCCGGTCAAGGTTCGAGTGATCGGGCAAAAAACCAAGTTTTTTGCCCGATCCAGTAGAAAATCGACCGATCGGTTGATTTTGACCGATCGGTTAAAATCAGCCAGTCAAGGTTCGAGTGATCGGGCAAAAAACCAAGTTTTTTGCCCGATCCAGTAGAAAATCGACCGATCGGTTGATTTTGACCGATCGGTCATTTTTGACCG
This sequence comes from Chamaelirium japonicum, assembly GCA_947650365.1. Classification (NCBI taxonomy): domain Eukaryota; kingdom Viridiplantae; phylum Streptophyta; class Magnoliopsida; order Liliales; family Melanthiaceae; genus Chamaelirium; species Chamaelirium japonicum. The sequence continues at coordinate 87,153,752 of OX393551.1, read as the reverse complement.
ATCGGTTAAAATGAGCCGGTCAAGGTTCGAGTGATCGGGCAAAAAACCAAGTTTTTTACCCGATCCAGTAGAAAATCGACCGATCGATTGATTTTGACCGATCGGTCATGTTTGACCGATCGGTTAAAATCAGCCGGTCAAGGTTCGAGTGATCGAGCAAAAAACCAAGTTTTTTGCCCGATCCAGTAGAAAATCGACCGATCGGTTGATTTTGACCGATCGGTTATTTTTGACCGATCGGTTAAAATCAGCCGGTCAAGGTTCGAGTGATCAGGCAAAAAACCAAGTTTTTTGCCCGATCCAGTAGAAAATCGACCGATCGGTTGATTTTGACCGATAGGTCATGTTTGATCGATCGGTTAAAATCAGCCGGTCAAGGTTCGAGTGATCGGGCAAAAAACCAAGTTTTTTGCCCGATCCAGTAGAAAATCGACCGATCGGTTGATTTTGACCAATCGGTTAAAATCAGCCGGTCAAGGTTCGAGTGATCGGGCAAAAAACCAATTTTTTTGCCCGATCCAGTAGAAAATCGACCGATCGGTTGATTTTGACCGATCGGTCATGTTTGACCGATCGGTTAAAATCAGCCGGTCAAGGTTCGAGTGATCGGGCAAAAAACCAAGTTTTTTGCCCGATCCAGTAGAAAATCGACTGATCGGTTGATTTTGACCAATCGGTCATGTTTGACCGATCGGTTAAAATCAGCCGGTCAAGGTTGAAGTGATCGGGCAAAAAACCAAGTCTTTTGCCCGATCCTCTGATAAATTACCCAATCGTCTGCTGGTTGATGGGATAACATCCTCATGCAAAAATTTGAAGTAGAATATGCTGTTGTGAACCGGCGGTCCATCTGGACCGGTGTGCTTTTTGAACCGGTGGTTCAGCTGGTTCGACGTTTCATCTGGTCCCGACTGTTCGCATGATTTTGCGCTTGCTATGGATAGATGCCATGTGTACCCGAAAAAAACACACGATTTGATATGGTGATGACACGTGTCATCTCGATTTGTGTGTCTAATTCCCTCAGGATACTTAAGCTTCTCTGGCTGTCATTTTCGTCTCACGCTTTCAGAAATTTTTCGAAGTCCAGAACTTTTGCTCTCAATCTCTCGTTCTCTGCTCTTTGCTCTTTCTCGATCGATCGAATGGCCTCCTATGGTAACTCGAAGAAGATGAGCGCAGTCCCCTTAAAGAGGAAGGGGAAGGAGATTGCTGAGGTCTCATCCACTCCCAAGGGCCGTGGTAAGGGCAAGGAGGCACTTGTTGAACTGGGGCAATTGGGCAAAAGGCACCAAGGAGTTGGATTCGCTTCTGCTCCATCACGGCCGGAGCACATCCCGAAGGCAAAGTTTGTCTTGGGTCCTTTGACGTCTCTGGCAGAGGAGCCTGTCTACGTCTACAACACGGGTGGCCAGCTTACCGACAAGAAGAGGGCAAAGTGATAAAAGTTGCTTGCTTGCTTTACAGAGGGGAAGATCCGGCCGTCACTGCCGGGGGGTTCTATCTGGTTTTGGCATCGATAAGCAGACAGTGTTTGTGAACGTTGCCAGCATGGAGCAGGTGATGGGGACAGTGGTCTCTGTGGGCCAACTGAACTGCGGCCTTCGTCTTCCGTTGCTGTCGTTTGCTGCGAGGCTGCTAAATAGCTCCGGCCTTTGCCCAGGACAGCTCACCGGCAATGCATGGAGGATAATCTACGTCTTCTGCCGTGTAGAGTCTGATTTCCAAAAGGAGCTGAGGGAGTGCTACTCCGGCCTCCCAGACGACGAAGAGGCCTGGATTGAATTGGGCTACTTCTTCTATCACTACCGATGGGCTTCGAGAAAAGACAGCCCCTTCTTCAACCTGACAGGGGTTTCTGCTCTACGCCCCCTTACTGACACGGTTGCTTCCGACAAGCTATACACTGAGTGGCCGCTCTCAGTAGCTGGTGCTTGGACTCCACTCTCGGTGCCAGAGACTCCTCGCACTGATGTGAACAAGGAGATCAAGATATACTACGCAGGAGGAGAGCTGGCTTGGCCTTCGGAGAGGGTTGGGGCCATCGACAACCTGTTCCTGGAGTTGACCTGCGGTACCAGGTCATGGAAGCAGTTTTCAAACTGCCCAGTCAGGTATGGTAAAGCCAATTTCCTCCACCGATCGCAGACCAGATACGAAGACAATGAGGTCTTGTACTCAGACTACGAGGAGGATCCTCAGTCTGGCAAGATTATCAGAAAAATTAGAATCGAGAAGAAGGCCTACGGTGCAAGGCGTCGATTGCCCACCTCTGAGGAAAAGTTGGTGATACAGAGGGGCCCAACGAAGAAGAAAAGGAAAATCCTCATCCAGCAGAAGGAAGATGAGGACAAAGAAAAGGAGGAAGATGAAGAAGAAGAAGATGAAGAAAAGAAGAAGGAAAGCGAGGAGGAGGAAGAAGAAGACACCGAGAATGGCAGCAACGGCAACAGCGGCGACGATGGTGATGAGGAAGATGGGGGTGGTGAGGATGATCTTCCTCCCACCCCCACTGGTGGAGATGGTAGAAATGGGGGTGGTGAGGAAGTAGTTCCTCCCACCCCCACTGGTGGTGATCAAGGACAAGGGGGTGGTAGGGATGAACTTCCTCCCACCCCCACTAGTGGTGCAGAAGAAGAAGAAGATTCTCTGCCTATCCCCATCGATGAGGCTAAGGCTCGTCGCATGGAGGGGGTCATGGATGCGGAGGGCGATGGCCACAAGGTGGTTCCCGCCTACCACTTCGAGGAATTGAAGAAGCGCCCGATGCGCTTGAAAATCAAGTTCTCAGGGAGTGGTGGGGTTGGAAGCAACCCCACACCCCTCGACCAAATTCCTCCAGTCACTCCCCGTCTCGAAGGCACGACTACAAGCGGGGGTCTGGAGGTTGAACAACCCCCACCCCCTTCGCGTTCTCTGGCCGAAGAGATGGCACTCATCATGGCGGGGCTCGAGCATTCGAGCGGGCATCCAGATGAAGGGGGGGTCTCCCCTCCTCGAGATGTTCCCTCTCCCGCACACTTGGAGAGAGGAAGCCGGGTGGGTGATGAGACTCCCCAACCCCAACCGGAGCCCACCCCCACCAAGGAGAAGTCCACCCCCAAGGGTAAGAGCTCCGACCGTGGGAAGGGCAAGCCGTCTCAGGTCGATGTCTCAGGTATCCTCACTAGATTCTACTTCTGACCATACTGCCTTTGAAGTTTGAAAATATTCTAACTCTTTTGAACTTTTGTTCGATTTGCAGGGACTCCTGCTGGCATGGTTTCACTTTTGAAAGATTTGGGTGAGGTTGACATCAACCACCCAACTCCCGTGATCCGGAAGCTCTGCAACCTTCTGGGGGCCCCGATCGAGGAAGCCTTTCATAGGCTCGAAGTGGTGGTAAGTGCACCAGCTTGAATTGTATTTTGAATTGAATCCTCCGATATATTTATATCATTTCTTGTCTGTTCGCAGAACTCAGCGGTTCTGAAATTCGGCACGAAGCTTTTCAAGAAATATGGAGAGCGAGAGGCTTCAGCTGAAGTCTCTCGCCTAACTGATGAACTGGGAGCTGCCCAAGAGGAAAAGGATAAGCTGAGGGAGCTTCTATCCTCCAAGAAGGAGGCCTTGAAGGCCAAGATCGAGGCCCTTCGTAAGGAGAAACTCGAAAGCAAGGGCTGGCAGAACGGTTACGAGGCTCGGGGTCATGAACTTGAATCGTTGAAGAAACGTTTCTTCAGGATAGAGACCTTGGCCCACGACCGAGGGGTGGAGCTCCAGGAATTGAATGGCAAACTTGACGGCAGAGAAGCTGCTCCTGATGCAAGAGAGGCTGCTCTAGCTGCTAAGGAGGCTGCTTCTTCTGCTAAGGAGGAGGCCCTTCAGAAGGAGTTGGAGCATATGCGCACTGAATGTGCGAGTTACAGGGAGACGACCGAGAAAGCGGTGGAGGCACTTAGGATCCATGCAGGCAGTGTACGATCTTCTAAGGCTTCCGTGGCGAGTAAAGCTCGAGGCAGATCCGAAGGAGAGAAGTCGCGCGTTTCTAGTGTGGCTAAACCCTGATGTACTTCTACCTTCTTCTTTGTTGTTGCACTTGTAAACTCTTGATATATAACAGCTCACTCCTGTACTTAGCAAATTTTTGATAATAGAAATCCTTTTGATGTTTGAAAATTGAATGTCTCTGGTATTGAATTCTTCGAATGTTGAGTTTTGGAATGTTATTGGAATGATTGAATATTCATACACTTGAAAATAAGGGGTTGAGTCGCAACTCGATCATCCGAATTTGTTAAGTAACTCGAAAATTGAAGGTTGTTGCAATGCACAACTTGAAATCGTTAACATTTATATGTGAGGGGTTGAGTCGCAACTCAAGTACCCAAACCTGTTAGACGATATTGAATTTGAAATTGAAGGTCATTTAACAGTTGTAAGTAAGGGGTAGTGTCGCAACACAAAGCTCCCAAACCTGTTAAATAGACGTAGTAATTTGAAGGTTGTGTTGTAGCATAACCCGAAACCGTTTAACATTTGCCTGTAAGGGGTTGAGTCGCAACTCAAACACCTAAACTTGTTAAATGACCTGGTAATTTGAATGTTGACGATTTGAAACTGCTTCAGAACTTGAATTGAAAAGCTGAACATTTGCACACTTGAACACTTGACAGAGAACTTTATTCATCATGGTATTTACATCATGGATAGAACAATTTAAGGTGCCTAGCATTCCAAGCTCGTGGCAGTCTTTCCCCTTCTGGTGAAATCAGCCGGTAAGACCCTTTGCCTCCTACTGATTCGACGATATATGGACCTTCCCAGTTGGGAGCAAGTTTCCCACTGCTGTGTTCTTTAGTGTTGTAAAAAACTGCTATGAGAACTAGGCTGCCCACTGGGAACTGTCTCTTATAGATTTTCTCATCGTAGGCTAGTTTGATCTTCTGCTGATACTTGGCAATACGAAGGGATGCTTGGTCTCGTAATTCTTCAGAGAAATCCAGATCATCGACGCGAAGCTCTTCATTGATCCCTTCTTCAACTGCCTTGGTCTTCAATGTATTTGATATATTCTCTGTCGGGAGTACTGCTTCCGATCCGTATGTCAGACGGAAAGGTGAGAACCCTGTTGATCTTCTCGGAGTTGTGCGATATCCCCAAAGAACTTCAGGTAGGACTTGTTCCCACAATCCTTTCTTGTCGTTGAGTTTCTTCTTGAGTATACCAAGGATAGCTCTATTGGATGCTTCAGCTTGACCATTGCATTGAGGATATCTTAGAGTTGAATAAAAGAGCTTGATTCCGTTATTCAGGCAGAACTCCTGAAACTTGTTGGAGTCAAATTGAGCCCCATTGTCAACAACAAGAACATGGGGCGTGCCAAACCTTGAGAAGATGTTGTGTCGAACGAACTTGATCACTTCATCATCGGTCTCCCGGAAGAGTGGCACAGCTTCGACCCATTTGGTGAAGTAATCAGTGGCCAGTAGTAGATACTTCTTCTTGCTCGGAGTTGGAGGGAAAGGACCCAAGAAGTCCAACCCCCACTGATGGAATGGCCATGGACTTGATAGTTGGTGAAGTTCATCTGCAGGAAGATGGATAGCCCGTGCGTGCCGTTGGCATGGCTCGCACTTTTGAACCACTTGGCGAGCGTCTCTAGCCATTATTGGCCAGTAGTAACCTTGTAGTTTCGTCTTGGCTTCAAGAGATCTTCCTCCCAAATGGTTACCGCAGGCTCCAGAGTGGATATCAATCAGGATCGCCTTTGCTTGTTCAGGGCCAATACACTTGAGCATCATCCCGTTATGAGACTTGAAATATAGATCTTCTCCTTGAATGATGTAGCATGGGAGCTTCCTTTGAAGTCTTCGAGATTGATTTGGATCTTCGGGTATTTCACCATGTTTGAAGAAGTTGAAAATTGGCAGTCTCCAATCCTCAAGCTCACTTGTGGTGTTAAGGTTCAATACCATTCGATCTCCACCCCCAGATCTCTTTGTGGTAGCAATTAATGATCTGTTGTTCGGGGGTGGTCTTGGGCACTTCTTGATAATCAATTTGTATTTGCCTTCCTCCGAGTGAGTCTCCAAGAACTGAGGCAGCATTGGCTAAGGCATCTGCTTCTCGATTCTCTGCTCTTGGGATTTGAACGAATTCAGTACTAGTAAAACATTGCTGAAGACGTCGTACTAGGGCCAAGTAGAGCTGCATTCTCTCTTCACGAGCCGTGTACTCTCCGTTGATTTGCCTTATAATCAGCTGGGAGTCGCTGTAGATGATGATTCTATCCACCCCCAGGGATTCAGCCATTTCGAGTCCGGAGATAAGTGCTTCATATTCAGCTTCGTTGTTGGTGGCATTGAATCCAAGGAGAGTAGCCTTCTGAAGACGATCTTGCTCGGGGGATATCAAGACTATCCCAGTTCCTGAACCGATCGTGCTTGAAGCTCCATCAGTATAAAGCTTCCATGGAGTTGATGTCGTGGTTGGAACCTCAAGGTTCAGATTGGCTTTTGTAGCTGAATTGCATAGAGGCTTAGCTTCGTCTTCGAGGAGCATATCTACATCTTCTTCCCAAGTTATGGGGTCTTCAACTGGAAAGTCAGCTAGAAAGTCAGCGATTGCTTGACCTTTGATCGAAGTGCGAGATTCGAACTGGATCCCAAGAGCACTCATCTCGATCACCCATTTGGTCATTCGACCAGCTCGACCAGCTTTGTCAACTATATCTTTGAGTGGGTGTTCTGAAATGACAGTGATCTGATGAGAGACAAAATAAGGCTGGAGGCGACGCGATGCAGTGAGCAAGGCCAGAATGACCTTCTCAGTTTTTGAATAGCGGGTTTCAGCAGGGAGAAGAGTATGGCTGATGTAGTAAACTGGATGTTCGGTGCCTTCTCTTCTGCTGATTAGGACCGCACTGATGGCTTGATCAGTGACGGCAAGATAGAGCCACAGATCTTCTTTAGGAAGCGGAGCCGTCAGGATTGGAGCTTGCATCAGATATTTCTTGATGTCCTGAAAAGCTTCTTCGCAAATTGGACTCCACCCAGATGTATCCGCCTTTCGTAGTTTGTCGAAGAGTGGCTTATATTTGTTGGAGGATTTTGAGATGAATCTATTGAGGACAGCAAGTCTTCCAGTGAGACGTTGTACTTCCTTCCGATTGGTAGGTGATGGCATGTCGAGGATGGCTCGAATTTGATCGGGGTTGGCTTCAATGCCCCTCCTGGTCACAAGGTGACCCAGGAATTTGCCCGATTGGACTCCAAAAGCACATTTGGCCGGATTAAGCTTCATGCGATACTTTCGGAGGATTTGGAATGTTTCAGTCAGATCGGATAGATGGTTTCCTTTTTTGGAGCTCTTGGTAAGGAGATCATCGACATATACTTCGACGTTACGACCGATCTGGCCTTCGAACATCTTTGTGACTAACCTTTGATAGGTAGAACCAGCATTTTTGAGGCCGAATGGCATTACGTTGTAGCAGTAGAGATCTCGGCTAGTCACAAAGCATGTTTTCTCTTGATCATCAGAGTGAAGTGAAATTTGATTGTATCCAGAGTATCCATCCATGAAAGATAATAGCTCATGGCCAGCAGTGGCATCGACGAGTCTATCTATCCTTGGCATGAGAAATGGATCTTTGGGACAAGCCTTGTTGAGGTTGGTGAAGTCAATGCACACTCTGACCTTCCCGTTCTTCTTTGGAACAACAACTATGTTGGAGATCCAAGTAGGATACTCTACTTCACGAATGAAGCCTGCTGTGAGTAACTTACTGATCTCCTCTTGAACAGCAACTTGTAGCTCTGGCCGGATGGTGCGTGGCTTTTGCTTGACAGACTTCACCTCTTCTTTGATCGCAAGTCGGTGACAAACGTCATCTGGATTGATACCAGGCATGTTTTCGAAACACCAAGCGAAGACGTCGATATTGGACTGAAGGAAGGATACCATGTCTCGCGCTTCTGCATCGCTAAGACCGGTACCGATAAATGTTTATCGAGGGAGATCTCCACTGCCGATATTGTTTGGGATGATTTCTTCAATTGAAGGTGAGGATTCTCATTCGATTGGTGGGGGTTCGATCGGTGGAATCTCCTTTGATTGCTATTTCGAAGAGGGACCAGCTTCATCTCGTGGCCGCTTTGGAGGAGCAATGTTGATCTTTCGATCTGTTTTAGCCGCAGCAGCCTCACAAGACCTCCCAACTTGCTGGTCGCCTCGAATACAAACAATGCCTTCTCCCGTTGCAAATTTGAGGAGTTGGTGGTAAGAAGAGGAGATGGCATTGATCTGGTGGAGGAATGGTCGCCCGAGAATGACGTTATAGCTGGACACTCCTTCGACAATTGCAAACCTGACCGAGACTCGAGTCTCTCAGCTAAGGTCGAGAGTGAATCTCGACTCGCCCACCGTAATGCTTTGTTCGCCGTTGAATCCAGTGATCACAGTTGGGACGACGTCGAGGCTTGAGTATCTATGCCCCAGACGTTTGAAACAATCTGAGAACATAATATCGATGGAGCTCCCGGTGTCGATGAGGATTCGATTGACGGTGCTTCCGTCGATGAGGAGTTTCAAGACCAGGGGGTCTCGATGGGGAGTATGAACTCCTTGAAGATCGGAGTCGTTGAAAACAATGGATGGCCAAGCCAAACCTTCGATGGGCTTCTCGATCCAGGTATCCTCCTTGTTCGCAGCGGAACGAACGTGGAAGATGCGTCAAACTTGCCGATCCACTTCCTTCCCGGTCAAGGTTTGATTGTGCAATGTTCCATGAATACCAAAGACGTTGGCATTCACAGTGATAGGTGATAGGTTGGAGGAGATTTGATAGATCCAACATGCTTCTTTCCCCTTTGCAGAGGTTCGACGTTGATCTTGTCCGCCTTTGACGAACTCTTGAAGGTGGCCTTCTCGCAATAAGTCTTCAAGATGGAATTTCAGCCGAAAGCACCGATCGGAAGAATGGCCATGACTTCGGTGGAAGTCGCAATAAACTGTTTTGTCAGCCGTGAATTTTGAGTTTGGCTGAAGAGGATTGGGCCTTCGAAGGAACTCCTCGTGTTGAATGCGGTCGAGTATATGCTCGATTGGTAAATTCCACTCGGTGAAAGTGGTCTTCATTGGAGATCGACGTCCGTCATTCTTTGATCGCTTGTTGGCTGGAGGGGCTGCTGCCTCAGCGTTGTGGGCTTTGGCAGCATACTTAGGAGCTTCTCTTTCCGCAGGTCTTCGCTTCGTTTCTCGCCCTTTTCGAGCGACTTGGTCATCTTCAACCTCAATTTCTCTTTGGATTCGATCGAACATTGAACCCAGAGAAGGAGGGGGATTGTGGATAAAGTCATTATAGATATGCTGATCGAAGCGGAGTGCATTCTGGAAAGCTAACATGATAGCTTCATCATCCAGATGTCTCCCAGAGAGGGCAGTGTGCTCGTTGCGGAATCATCTTGTGAAGCTGCGGAGACTTTCGTCGGCGCCCATCCTCAACCGATATAGGGAGTCAAGCTTCTTCTCCGGCTTCATGTTCAGTTGGTAGTGCTGCACGAAATGACTTGCCAGAACATCGAACCGGGTGATAGATCCCACTCGCAGATTATGGTACCAATCGAGAGATGGTTCGTCGAGACTTCCCGCGAAGGTGCGACAGAGCACGTTGTTCTCCTCTTCGTGCGGCGTCAAGGCTTGCTTGAAGGCTAGTATGTGGAGAGTTGGATCTCCTTTGACACAATTGAACCTGGGGAGAGTAGGGGTTCTCCATCCCCTTGGGAATATTGATTCGAACAAGCTTCGATGGAGTGGCCCGGCGGAGGAGTATCCATCTTTACGACCATGCCCTCGATTAGGATGTGGATCGAGAGGCAAGATCGAGAGGTCTTGTTCAGGCCCTTGAATATCAGCAGGTTGGAGTCGGTGACGAAGATCCGATCCAAGTCCATACTGAAATGGAATAGATGGGGAGATTCTACTCTTTGAAGGAGCGCCTTTCATCTGGTGCTTCCTTGGTATGTTGAGCTTTGAAGGTGCCTTCTTGTTGCAGTTGCGACCAGATAAGGATTGGGATGATTCGTCGTCAAGGTGATCCCAAACACTCTGCTTCCATGGGGCAGCAGAGGGAGTTGGGTCGCGATGAATTCTCCCGAGGGCAGCAGTGCCCATTGACCTCCGTTGCTCGGAGTGGATTGATGGTCGTGGCCGATCGACCCTCTCATTAGTCGAGGGGATGGGAAGAGCAATTCCAGCCTCGGAAGCTGCCTTCTTGAGTGCATCCCTCTCAGCAGTGAGGGTGGCATTCTGCTTTGCCAATTGAAGCAGTTGGAAGTCGATCGCCGAGATTTGATAGGTTGAGGGAAGGTCTTCAGTGGGAGCAGGGGTTGTATGCCCTATTGATGGATGAGGAGGTGGGGCGATCGGTCGATCAACCGATCTCCCACTACCTGATCGAGCATCCACATTGGGGACAGCGAGGGGCTGTCCAAAATTGAGCCTTTGACTCATTGATCGAGTCTCAGGACGAGGTTGACGCGTGTTACTTCCTTCTGGTTGACCCTGGTGCTTCGTCCTCGCCATTCAGTGAGCGAAGGGTGCAACAAGAGTGCCGGCGTCTGAGCGGTTGCCTGCCTAACCGAGGGGGCGAGGAAGTTTGGCTATTTGATCAGTTGTCTGCTCAACTGATCTAATAGTAGTTGTAGAACGGACACAGCTTCTCGTTTATCCCACAGACGGCGCCAAACTGTGGGAGAAAATCTTCGTGCCGACCCGAAGACTTCGCCGCACCAGTCAATTGCAGTTTTGATTCGAAGAGATCGTTGCTCGATCTGTTGATTGAAGTCGTTGCTTTCGATATGTCAACAGAGAGAGATACAATCAGAGAGTTAACACGAGAGATGTGATCTCGGAGTTCAGCCAAAGCCTATGTCTCCGTGCTATAGGGAGCAACCCGAATTTACTAACACTTGTATTGAAGTGATCTCGACAGGCCGAGTATCACTGAAGTCACCCATCAACCTCTTCAAAGAGAAGATCAAGATCAAAGAGAGGGGAAGGATGGGAAGTTGGAAATCCCAGAGCTCTGGTTTCTGAAAATCAGATTTCAGAACTGGAAATCGGATTTTTGGATCCATTTACATTCGAAGGCTCTGCTATTTATAGGATCCTATGGTGGTAAATGGCGGTTTCTACTGTTGTATCTGGGGATCCTCCAGAAAGCTGGTGGGTCCCGCTACCATCTCCTGGGGGTTTCCACAGGCTCTTGGATCCATCGGACAGGGCCGGTGGGTCCCGCTGTAGTCTCCGGGGGCCCACCAGGCAGGGCCGGTGGGTCCCGCTGTAGTCTTCGGGGGTCCACCAGGCAGGACCGGTGGGTCCCGCTGTGGTCTCCAGGGGTCCACCAGGTAGGGCCGGTGGGTCCCGCTGTGGTCTCCGGGGGCCCACCAGGCAGGGCCGGTGGGTCCCGCTGTAGTCTTCGAGGGTCCACTAGGCAGGGCCGGTGGGTCCCGCTGTAGTCTTCGGGGGTCCACCAGGCAGGGCCGGTGGGTCCCGCTGTAGTCTTCGGGGGTCCACTAGGCAGGGCCGGTGGGTCCCGCTGTAGTCTTCGGGGGTCCACCAGGCAGGGCCGGTGGGTCCCGCTGTAGTCTTCGGGGGTCCACCAGGCAGGGCCGGTGGGTCCTGCTGTGGTCTCCGGGGGCCCACCAGGCAGGGCCGGTGAGTCCCGTTGTTTGCAGACTTCTTGCCAAAATTTGCACCCACAGAGGGTATTATCTGCATCCGAGGAGATCAACAAGCCGGGCGATCCTGCGAAGCGGCCGGTGCGAAAACAGATCGCAGAATAAATATCGCTCCCCCGAAGCGATCCAGAGATGAAGCTGACCCTTCTTCAAAATAGCAATCAAAGGAGATCCCGCTGGCCGAGCCCCCACCGATCGAGTGGGAGGCTTCACCTTCAATCGAAGAAATCATTCCAATCAATATCGGCAGCAAAGATCTCACTCAAGAAACATTTATCGGTTCTCAGCAACGCAGAAGCACGAGACATGGTATCCTTCCTTCAATCCAACATCGACGTCTTCGTCTGGTGATTCGAATATATGCCTGGGATCAATCCAGATGATGTGTGTCATCGGCTCGCAATCAAAGAAGGAGTGAAGCCTGTTAAGCAAAAGCCACGCACAATCCGACCAGAACTACAAGTTGTAGTTCAAGAAGAGATCAGTAAGCTACTCGAGGTAGGCTTCATTCGTGAAGTAGAGTACCCTACTTGGATCTCCAATATAGTTGCTGTCCCAAAGAAAAATGGGAAGGTCAGAGTGTGCATAGATTTCACCAACCTCAACAAGGCTTGTCCAAAAGATCCGTTCCCTATGCCGAGAATAGATAGGCTCGTCGACGCCACTGCTGGCCACGAGCTCCTATCTTTCATGGACGGATACTCTGGGTACAACCAAATTCCACTGCATCCAGACGATCGAGAGAAGACTTGCTTTGTGACTAGCCGAGGTCTTTACTGCTACAACGTAATGCCCTTCGGCCTCAAAAATGTTGGATCCACTTATCAAAGGCTGGTCACCAAGATGTTCGAAGATAAAATTGGGTGTAATGTCGAAGTCTACGTCGACGACCTTCTCACCAAAAGTTCCAGTCGTGAGAGCCACCTCTCTGATCTGGCAGAGACGTTCCAAACCCTTCGAAAGTACCGCATGAAGCTCAATCCAGCTAAATGTGCTTTCGGAGTTCAATCGGGCAAGTTCCTAGGTCACCTTGTGACCAGGAGGGGCATCGAAGCTAACCTCGACCAAATTCGAGCTATTCTGGATATGCCATCACCTACAAATCGGAAGGAAGTGCAACGCCTCACTGGAAGATTAGCTGCCCTCAATCGATTCATCTCGAAGTCTTCCGACAAGTGCAAGCCGCTCTTCGACAAGCTTCGAAAAGCAGATACCTCTGGCTGGAGTCCAACTTGCGAGCAAGCCTTTCAAGATGTCAAGAAATATCTGGTGTGGGCTCCTATCCTGATGGCTCCACTTCCAAAAGAAGACCTCTGGCTCTATCTTGCTGTTACCGATCAAGCAATCAGTGCGGTCTTGGTCAACAAAAGAGAAAGCATCGAACATCCAGTTTACCACATCAGCCATACGCTTCTTCCAGCCGAGACCCGCTACTCAAAAACGGAGAAAGTCATACTGGCCTTGCTCACCGCATCACGTTGTCTCTAAACCTATTTTGTCTCCCACCAGATCACAGTCATCTCAGAACACCCACTCAAAGATATCCTCGACAAGGCGGGTCGATCGGGTCGAATAACCAAATGGGTGATCGAGATGAGTGCTCTCAGGATCCAATTCAAATCTCGCACTTCACTCAAGGGGCAAGCAATTGCTGATTTCTTAGCTGACTTCCCAGTTGAAGACCCCATAACTTGGGAGGAAGACGTCGATATGTGCCTTGAAGATGAAGACGGACCTTCACTCGGGCTGACTGCAAAAACCAATCCAAACCTTGAGGCTCCTGCCACTACACTAGCTCAATAGAAGCTTTATACTGATGGAGCTTCGAGCGCAATTGGTTCGGGAATTGGGATAGTCTTAGTATCCCCCGAACTTGATCATCTTCAGAAGGCCATTCTCCTTGGATTCAACGCCACCAACAACGAAGCCGAATACGAAGCACTCATCTCCGGACTCGAAATGGCTGAATCCCCGGGGGTAGATCGGCTTACCATCTATAGTGACTCCCAGCTAATCATAAGACAGATCAACGGGGAATATACAGCTCGAGAAGAAAGGATGCAGCATTACTTGGCCCTGGTGCGACATCTTCAACAATGCTTCGCTAGCACCAAGTTCGTTCAAATCCCGAGAGTAGAAAATCGAGAGGTAGATTCCTTGGCAAATGCTGCCTCAGTTCTTGGAGATTCACTCGGAGGTAGGCAAATACAAATCGATTATTAGAATGCGCCCAAGACTACCCCCGAACAACAGATCATTGCCACAGCAGCAAGATCTGGGGGTAGAGAACTGGCCTCCAGCCTTACCATAACAAATGAGCTCGAAGATTGGAGACAGCCAATCTTCAACTTCTTCAAACATGGCAAGATGCCAGAAGATCCAATTCAAGCGAGAAGACTTCAAAGGAAACTCCCCAACTATAGCCTACAAGAAGAAGATCTATATTTCAGATCGCACAACGGGATATTACTCAAATGCACTGGCCCTTTGCAAGCAAAGGCAATCCTAGTCGACATTCACTCCGGAGCATGTGGGAATCATTCAGGAGGAAGATCTCTTGAAGCCAAGACAAAGCTGCAAGGTTACTACTGGCCAACAATGGCAAGAGACTCTCACCAAGTGGTTCAAAGGTGCGAGCCTTGCCAACGACACGCTCGAGCTATCCACCTCCTAGCAGATGAACTCCATCAACTAACAAGTCCATGTCCCTTCCATCAATGGGGGTTGGACTTCTTAGTTCCCTTCTCACCAACGCCAAACAAGAAGAAGTATCTGCTGCTGGCTACAGATTACTTCACCAAATGGGTTGAAGTGGTGCCACTCTTTCGAGAAACGGGCGATGAAGTTATCAAGTTCATTAGGCATAACATCTTCTCGAGATTCGGCACGTCTCAAGTTCTTGTTGTTGACAATGGAGCTCAATTCGACTCTGACAAGTTCCGTGAATTTTGCCTCAGTAACGGGATCAAACTTTTCTACTCAACTCCAAGGTACCCTCAATGCAATGGCCAAGCCGAAGCATCCAATAGAGCTATCCTTGGTCTACTCAAGAAGAAACTCGATGACAAGAAAGGATTGTGGGAACAAGTCCTACCAAAGTTCTGTGGGGCTATCGAATCACTCCGAGAAAATCAACTGGGTTCTCACCCTTTCGTCTGACATACGGGTCAGAAGCAGTGCTCCCAATAGAAAACATATCGAGTACTTTGAAGACCAGAGCAATCGAAGAGGGAATTAATGAAGAGCTTCGAGTCAATGATCTGGATTTCTCTGAAGAATTACGAGACCAAGCAACCCTTCGTGTTGCCAAGTATCAACAGAGGATCAAACGAGCCTACGATCAAAAGGTCCACAAGAGACAGTTCCCGATTGGCAGCCTGGTCCTCAAAGCAGTTTTCTACAATACCAAAGAACACAGCAGCGGGAAACTAGCTCCCAACTGGGAAGGTCCATACATTGTCGAATTAATAGGAGGCAAAGGATCTTATAAGCTAATTTCGCCAGAAGGAGATAGACTACCACGGGCTTGGAATGCTAGACATCTCAAAATGTTCTATCTATGATGTAAATTCCAGGATGAATAAATATTGCTTTCAAATATCCATCTTCTCAACCCAAAAGCAGTTTCAAGTTATCTACGTTCAAGTTCCAAATTATCTGCATTCAAGTTACCATATCGTTTAACAAGTTTGGGTGCTTGAGTTGCGACTCAACCCCTTACAGGCAGATGTTAAACGGTTTTGAGTTGTAATACAAAACAACCTTCAAGTTACTAGGTCAATTTAACAAGTTTGAAAGCTTGCATTGCGATGCAATCCCTTACGCACAAATATTAAATGACTTTTAATTACAATATCGTCTAACAAGTTTGGGTATTTGAGTTGCGACTCAACCCCTCACATATAAATATTAAACGGTTTCAAGTTGTGTCACAACACAACCTTCAATTTTCAAGTTACTTAACAAGTTTGGGCGATCGAGTTACGACTCGGCCCCTTACAGTCAAGTGTTTAAGTATATTCAAACATTCCAAGACCATCCAGAACACAAACATTCAAAAAGATCAATACAAGAGACATGCAATTTCAAATACAAAAAATATATCTTTATTTCTCAAAAAGTTTCTGAGTACAGGAGTGAGCTTTTACATGTGAAGAGCTTATAGATACAACAAGAAAGAAAGAGATAAAGTACATCAGGGCTTGGCCACACTTGGAGCGCGTGACCTATCTCCTTCAGATCCACCACGAGCCCTACTCGCCGCAGACACCTTCGAAGATTGGACGCCACTAGCGTGAACCCGGAGGGCTTCTACCGCTTTCTCTGCCGTCTCCCTGAAGCTCTCAGACTCAGCACGTGTATGCTCCAGCTCCTTCGTGAAGGCCTCCTCCTTGGCCGCCAGAGCAGCTTCCTTGGCAGCAAGAGCAGCTTCCCTGGCAACAAGTTGGCTCTTCAACTCCTGATGCTCCACCGATCGGTCGTGGGCCAAGGTCTCGATCTTGAAGAATCTGTTCTTCAATTCTTCAAGCTCGTGATCCCGAGACACGTAATTGTCGAGCCATGATTTGCTCTCGATCTTTTCCTTGCGGAGGGCTTCCTTGCTGGCTTTCAGAGCTTCCTTCTTAGCAGCCAAAGCCGTCTTCAACTTATCCCTCTGCTCGTTAGCGGCCTCCAAGTCGGCCGTCAAGCGAGAGACTTCAGCTGAAGCCCCCCGCTCTCCGACCCTCTTGAAAAGCCTGGTAGCGAACTTCAGAACAGCTGAATTCTGCAAGCAAACAAAAAGAGTTAGAAACATTTCTGAAGATACACAACTCAAATCAAGTCAAGTTGATGCACTTACCACGACTTCGAGCCTATCATAGGCCTCTTCGATCGTAGCGTCCGGAAGGTTGCAGAGCTTCCGGATCACCGACGTTGGGTGGTTGATATCAACCTCACCCAAGTCCTTGAGCATCCGAGCCGTGCCAACAGGAGTGTCTGCAATCAATACAAAAGTTCAAACAGTTAGAATATTTCAAACGTCCAAAGCAGAGCAGTCAAGAGGAAGTAAACAGAGTATACCTGTGGCCTCGACTCGAGACGCTTCAGCCTTGCCTTTCCCCCGATCGAAGCTCTTACCCCTGGGGGTCGACCTCTCCTTGACAGGGGACACCTCTGGCAGAGGTTGGGGAGTCCCAGCCTCCACACGACTCCCTCCTTCCTTTTGCAAGGGAGAGGGGACATCGCGCAGGGGAGTGATCTCCCCTTCCTCCGATCGTTCAGTATTCTTTTGGATCTTGGCCATTAGAGCGGCCGTCTCCTCGGCCACCTGGGCAGCCGAACGACGGGTGGCAGGAGTAGGTTGCTCAACCTCCATCCCACCGCTCGTCGAAGCACCCTCGAGGTGAGGGATGCTCGGGGGTATTTGGTCGAGGGGCGTGGGGTTGCTTGCAACCCCATCACTCCCCGAGAACTTGATCTTCAAGCGCGTCGGGTGCTTCAACTCTTCAAAATGATAAGTGGGTTGCACCTTCTGGCCATCACCCATGGCGTCCATCACGTCCTCCATACGACGGGTCTTAGCCTCGTCGATAGGAATCGGCTGGGACTCCTCTTCACCCCCATCTTCACCACCACCAGTGGGGGTGGGCGGAATTTCTTCGGCCCCACCATCTCCTCCACCTCCCTCCATATCGTCGTCGTCATTATCATCGTCATCGTCATCATCATCATCGTCGTCGTCCTCATCTTCATCTTCCTCTTCTTCGCCCTTTTCTTCTTCTTCTTCTCCTCCCTTTCCTTCTTCTTCCTCTTCTCCTCCCTTTCCTCCTTCTTCTTCTCTTCCCTCTTCTTCTTTTTCTTCTTTCTTCTCTTCTTCCTTCTCCTCCTTGAGGACCCTCCTCTTCTTCACTTGACCCCTACGAGTCATCACCAACTTCTCCTCAGTGGGCAGACGGCGCCTCGCACCATACACTTTCTTCTCGGCCCGGATTTTCCTGACGATCTTGCCCGATTGAGGATCCTCCTCATAATCGGAGTACAAGACCTCGTTGTCTTCGTACCGGCCCCGCAGTCGGTGGAGGAGGTTGGCGTTGTCGTGTCGGACCGGGCAGTTCGAGAACTGCTTCCATGATCGGGTACCGCACGTCAGCTCCAAGAAGAGGTTGTCGATGGCTCCAACCCGCTCCGAAGTCCACGTGAAGGCTCCTCCCGCGCAGTACATGTCCACCTCTTTGTGGACCTGAGAGCGCGGAGTCTCAGGCACAGAGAGGGGAGTCCAGGCACCGGAAATCGAGATCGGCCAATCGGTGTAGAGCTTGTCAGAGGCGACGGTGTCGATGATCGGGCAGAGGGCGGACACGCCAGTCAAGTTGAAGAATGGACTATCCTTCCTTGAAGCCCACTTGTAGTGGTAGAAGAAATAGCCCAGCTCGATCCTTGCTTCTTCGCCCTCGGGGATGCTGGAGTAGCAAGCCCTCAGCTCCTCTTGGAAATCAGATTCCACGCGGCAGAAGGCGTAGATGATCCTCCACGCGTTCCTGAAAATCTATCCCGGGCAAAGCCCTGAAGTACTCAACAGTCTTGCGGCGAACGACAGCAGCGGGAGGCACAGTTCGCAATTCAACTGGCCAATGGTGACTACTATCCCCATCACCTGCTCCTTGCTGGCGATCGATGTGAAAATCGTCCGCTTATCAATCCCAAAAGCGGACTGAACTCCTGAGAGTGCCGGTCGGGTCTTCCCCTCTGTGAAACAGGCTAGCAGTTTCTACCACTTCGCCCTCTTCACGTCTGTGAGTTTCTCGCCGGTGTTGTACTCATAGGCAGGCTCCTCCGTCAGCAACATCAGAGGCCCCAGAACGAAACTTGCCTTCGGGATCTGCTCTGGCCTTGACGGTGCCGATGCAAATCCTATGCCCCGGTGCCTCTTGCCCAGCACACCAAGGGCGGCTATGCCCTTGCCCCGACCTTTCTGAACGGGCGAAACCTCAGCCCTCTCCTTCCCTTTCCTCTTCGAGGGGACCATGTTCATCTTCTTCGCGCTGCCGGATGATACCATTCGACCGATCGGGAGAACGCAGAGAAACAGGAAAATCGAGAGCAAAGAGTTCTAGAGTTTGAAAAATTTCTGAAAGCGTGAGGCAAAAATAAAATCAAGAGAGGCTTATAAACCCCAGAGAAACTGGCGCGAAGACCGAGAAGACACGTGTCATCACCAGGTCAAATCCCGTGTTTTCAGAAGGGACACGTGGCGTCAATCTGAAGCAAGCACTCTTCCAGGCGAACCGTCGGAACTAGACGAAACGTCGGACCAGATGAACCGCCGGTCCAAGCGAACCGCCGATCCATGTGAACCACTGGCTCAAACAGAACAAATGTCCTCAATCGCCATTCAAAGACTTTACCCGTTCGACAGGCAGAACCAAAGGATCGGGCAGAAAACAGGCTCTTTTGCCCGATCACCTCGACCTCGACTGGTTGAATTTAACCGATCGGTCAGATTTCCACTTGATCGGGCAAAAAACTTAGGTTTTTGCCCGATCACCTCGACCTCGACAGGTTGAAATTAACCGATCGGTCAAATTCAACCGATCGGTTGAATTTTTACTGGATCAGGCCAAAAACTTAGGTTTTTGCCCGATCACTTCGACCTCGACCGGTTGAAATTAATCGATCGGTCAACCTTGACCAATCGGTCAAAATCAACCAATTGATCAGATTTCTACTGGATCGGGCCAAAAACTTAGGTTTTTACCCGATCACCTCGACCTCGACCGGTTGAAATTAACCGATCGGTCAACCTTGACCGATCGGTCAAATTCAACCGATCGGTCGAATTTCTACTGGATCGGGCCAAAAACTTAGGATTTTGCCCGATCACTTCGACCTCAACCGATTGAAATTAACCGATCGGTCAACCTTGACCGATCGGTCAAAATCAACCAATCGGTCGGATTTCTACTGGATCGGGCCAAAAACTTAGGTTTTTGCCCGATCACCTCGACCTCGACCGGTTGAAATTAACCGATCGGTCAACCTTGACCGATCGGTCGGATTTCTACTAGATCGGGCCAAAAACTTAGGTTTTTGCCCGATCACCTCGACCTCGACTGGTTGAAATTAACCGATCGGTCAACCTTGATCGATCGGTCAAAATCAACCGATCAGTCGGATTTCTACTGGATCGGGCGAAAAACTTAGGTTTTTTCCCGATCGCCTCGACCTCGACCGGTTGAAATTAACCGATCGGTCAACCTTTCCGATCAGTCAAAATCAACCGATCGGTCGGATTTCTACTGAATCGGTCAAAAAACTATGTTTTTTGACCGATCACTTCGACCCCGACTGGTTGAAATTAACCGATCGATCAACTTTGACCGATCGGTCAGATTTCTACTGAATCGGTCAAAAAACTATGCTTTTTGACCGATCACTTCGACCTCGACCGGTTGAACTTAACCGATCGGCCAGCTTTGATCGATCGGTCAAGTTCAACCGATCGGTCAAATTTCTACTGGATCGGTCAAGAACCAGAGCTTTTTGACTGATCACCTCGACCGCCACCGGTTGGATTTGACCGATCGGTCAACTTTGATCGATCAGTCAGAAATTGACTGATCAGTCCTTTGGCACCTACGCTCAACAAACCTTTTGCATTTTATGACAGGGGGTTGTTAGTTTTGCACCAAGAGTCCAAGCCAGCCAGAATGGGCCCTAGCTAACTTGGAGGGGGTAACTATGGGTGCAAATTTTGGCAAGAGGTCTGCAAACCACGGGACCCACCAGCCCTGCTTGGTGGGCTGCCTGGTGGGCCCACAGAGACTACCGCGGGACCCACCGGCCCTACCTGGTGGACCCACAGAGACTACCACGGGACCCACCAGCCCTGCCTGGTGGGCCCACAAAGACTACCGCGGGACCCACCAGCCCTGCCTGGTGGGCCCACAGAGACTACCGCGGGACCCACCGGCCATGCCTGGTGAGTCCACCGAGACTATCGCGGGACCCACCAGCCCTGCCTGAGGAATCCCCAGAGATGACGGTGGGACCCACTGGCCCTGTCCGGAGAATCCCCCAGATACGACAGCATAAACGGTCATTTGCCCCGGATTTCCTCTCAGGAAATCTTATAAATAGCAGAGCTTTCAGAAGTAAAAGGATCCAATCTTTCAAATCCAGTTCCAGTTCTAAATCCAGAAGAGAAGATCAGTGCCATCATCTGATATCTGATTTCAGAAACCAGAGCTCAGGAATTCCCAGCTTTCTCACCCTTCAACTCTCCTCGATCTTCTTCTTGTCTCTGAAGAGATCGGAGAGACGTCAGTGACACTCGGCCTGTCGAGGTTACTTCGAGCAAAGTGATAGTGAATTCGGGTTACTCCCTATAGCACGGAGACGTAGGCTTCGGCTGAACTCCGAGACCACCTCTCGTGTTAACTCTCTCTGATTGCATCTCTATTTGTTTGCATACCTAAAGAGCTGACTCAAAGTCACTAAGTCATCAGCCTTCAAGCATACCTTCTAACCAACAGATCGACCAACGATCTCATACTCGACTTCAATTGACTAGTGAGGTGAAGTCTTCGGATCGGCACAAAGATTTTCCCCCCACACTTGTTCCTCAAGGGGGAGGAGGAGAAAGAAGAAGTGAAGGAGGAGAAGGCGGAGGAGGAGAGAAGAGGATTGGCAGCGATGTTGTGGTTGGTTTCCTGGGACTAGCGACTGCAGAGGGGGGTGGTGAGATGCATGGACCAACGACTCCGGCGACGGTGCCTTCATCTATATACTTAGGAGGCATAGGGGATAGACCTCTTTTTCTTCTGCACTCTAAGTGTCTGAGCTACAATAGAAGGTATCCTCAAGTTAGAGTCATATTACCTACTTATCCTTAAGGAAGATGCATATGTGGGAACAAAAGCATGAGGGACCTCGAGGCTGAGGATGTATACCCTTTTTCTCATGTTCCGTGTAGTTGAACATTCTTATTCTCAACTTACTTCATGATCATAATATGAAGATAGATCTAAAGTTGTCCTTAAGCCCAATAGGTCATGCGGGTAATAAACATAATAACAACCAGCAACCTGTTTTTTTTTTTTGTTCATAGCAAGGGGAGGTTACAAACTTACAATCGGACCTCCGAGAGGTGCCACAGGCCGGCGCAATCTCAGAAAACCCAACGGAGATGGAAACAAGGTACACCAACGGGAGACCACTGGGCTCCGCCACCACTTCCTGGTTCTGATTTGTTTTTTAATTGTCTATGGTGATTGTACAAGTAGCATTACAATTTAGAGTCATGGATAAATAAGAACTGAAGTCATACACTTCCTTCAACTGCATTTTCCATGTTCACCAACTCCTACTCATCCACGGAACTCCATATCATCAACCCCTGAACACACGGGCCCCTCCTCTCCATGTCTGACTATGTATGGATGGCAGTTTCTTGTCCGACCAACGCGGTCCAACTGATTTCGGACTTCCTGGGTTTCCGTTTTTCAATCCGGCCCTCGGTCCAGGTTGACCAATTCGGACAAGTCGATCCTGTTTGTCATCGTATTAAAATATAAATTATTATTATTATTATAATATATATATATATAGAGAGAGAGAGAATACGGGGTATGAGTTGACAGTCCATTTGCAACTTTGGGCTGTCAGCTAACAGCCCTCCGATTTAGATCACCAACGTCCATTTTTTTTTAAAAAAATTACACTCAAAACCCTCCCCCATTCCCGATCTCCAGCCCGATCACCCTGCCGACCCCCTCCGGCAGCACCGCGTCCCCCCCCCCCCCCGGCGACCCCCGACCGCCGCCGGCCACCCCCCGACCTCCGACAGCCACCCCGTCGCCGGAGGTGGAGGTGCGGTCGGGGTTGGTGCGATCGGCCTGTGGGGGGAAATTTCCGAGCCGCCTTGATCGAGAATCCCACCCCACAGCCTTGATTGAATTGGATTGTTTGTAGAGTTAGAGATTAGAAAGTTGAGAAGGAGAGAGATGACACATGGAGTTGTTGTCGAAGTTCAGTCTTACGACCTACGTCTCCGGGCGAGAGGTGTCACCTGATCTTCACTATAATATGAATATAAAGGGTTGAGCGTTCTCTCAACAGGTCGAGAGAAGCTTTTTACAGTGGGGGTTGCACGGAGCAACAAGAAAAGAAACTAGGAGGAGAGAAGTAAGCTCTTGCACTTGCTCTGGATCTGGAATCCCTCTTCCTCTGATCGAATGACCAACCTCCTTCCTGGATGCCTCGGGGGTCCTTTTATAGCGTAGGCATGTGCCCGATATAGCAGTGATGACGTGGCGCTGATGACGTGGCACTGGTTCTGGGCCTCCTTGCTGGGCCCTTATTGGGCCGTTGTTCGGGCCCAATAAGGGGGAGGGCTTGATCTGCGAGCCTCGTAGAGTGGGCCCATGAACCCGGGCGGGCTTACCCACTTGGGCCGTTGCGCGGGCCCATGCCGCTCTGTTTCCGGTCCGGTACAATTTTTGCACCCACAGTTACCCCCTCCCAGTCGGGTCAGGACCCCCTGGGTCGGCTGGGATTCCAAGGTGCAAACGCCTTAAGATCCTGGCATGGTTGGCAAGGGCCGTCGGTGCCGCGGTTCGTATTAGCAGAATCTCCTTCTGCCGATGCCGAGACCCTTTTGGCGCGGGCCAAAAAGTCTCGGTTTTGCAAGGAGGCGTTTCCGAAAAGGCAGTGTGTTTTCCGACCGAGTGGGCACCGAGAGCATACCGAGAGGGTACCGAGACCCTTTTGGTGCAAGCCAAAAAGTCTCGGTTTTGTAAGGGTGTGTTTCCGAAAAAGCAGTGTGTTTTCCGACCGAGTGGATACCGAGAGGGTACCGAGAGGGTACCGAGAGCATACCGAGAGGGTACCGAGAGCATACCGAGAGCCTTTTGGTGAAAGAAGAGCTTTTTTCTTTTTTCCTTTTCTTTCTTTCTCTCTTTCCTTTCTTTTCTTGGCGGAAGGGGCATTAGATCTGAGTCCGGCTGCATCACAGCCGTCCCATGGTACAAGCCCTCCCGGACCCCGCTCGGATGTAAATCGGGCTTGCATTCACGTGAGATTGCAGCCCGCTCTCTCTTTCCTTTCTTTTCTTGGCGGAAGGGGCATTAGATCTGAATCCGGCTGCATCACAGCCGTCCCATGGTACAAGCCCTCCCGGACCCCGCTTGGATGCAAATCGGGCTTGCATTCACGTGAGATTGCAGCCCGCTCTCTCTTTCCTTTCTCTCTCTCTCTTTCCTTTCTCTCTCTCTCTTTCCTTTTCTTTGTATTCCATTCACGTGAGAGCGTGAGAGAGCAGCGCATCTCTCTCTCTTTCCTTTCTCTCTCTCTCTCTCTCTCTCTCTCTCTCTCTCTCTCTCTCTCTCCTCTTCTTTGTATTCCATTCATGTGAGAGCGTGAGAGAGCAGCGCGCGCATCTCTCTCTCTCTTTCCTTTCTCTCTCTCTCTCTCTCTCTCTCTCTCTCTCTCTCTCCTTTTCTTTTGTTCTGTGAGAGGGCAGCTTCCGCTCTCTCTCTTTTCTCACCAGGCCGAGCGCGAGGGGGAGATCCACGTGAGAGAGCGGGTGCGAGAAAGAGCCGGGCGGCGCAGGTGGAGGCGGTGGTAACGGCGTGCGGCTCCGGACGCGGGTGGAGGCGGTGGTCGGCGTGCGGCTTCGGGCGCGGGTTCCGGCCGGGTTGGAGGTGGGCACGCGCGCTGGACTGCGGGTTGCACCCCGGCGCCTTCTCTTCCGTGAGAGAGAGAGCAGGCGTCTCCCTTTCTCTCCTTCCTTTCTGTCTTCTGTGAGAGAGAGCGGGGGCGAGAGAGAGCCCTCGGCGAGAGAGAGGGTCCGCGTGAGAGAGAGCGGGTGCGAGAGAGAGCCCTCGGTGAGAGAGAGGGTTCGAACGAGAGAGCGCGTGGGGGAAGAGTCGGCTTCCTCGTCCCCCCCTTCACTTCATGTCTCGGGCCGCGCCACGTGAAGAGGACGCATGGGGGGGGGGGAGTCGGGTCCCCCCCTCCCTCCGTCGACCTGTCCAGCACCGGGACGAGAGAGCGCACGTGGGGATCGGAGTTGGATCGTGCCGAGGAAACGATGGAGGTAGGCCTCGGCCGCGTAGAAGGAGATGGTGTAGGTGGCGGGCGCATCGGTGAGCGCATCGTAGCAGCTGATGGCTTTCGCGCACAGGCGGGTGGACTGCGTCACCTGCCCAGGTCGTCGTGGGCCGTCACACGAAGGGGGGTTTGGTTCATCCAACCCCTTGTCCCCGTTCCGACCCGCGCGCTGCTGCCAAGTATCCATGCTCGTGAGGAGAGGCATGAGTCCTTCTCTCAGGCGTAGTGTTTGGCCTGCTGCGAGTTGTTCGCATAGGGAACCAGGTTGAAGGCGTCAGTGTGACTGTCGCTGCCGTGTAACTTCTCCGAAGTTGGTCTTCAGGAGGAAATGTCTCGAAAACCTCCGACAATCATAACTTTTCATACGTGCGTCGGATCGATGCGTATAAGGCGCCATTGCGTCCGCGTCGAAAAACTGATCAAGGTAGACGTGAAATATAGTTCACCTTGACGTGTAACTTTTCTGGTATTCACCTTTATAGAGAGATGACTCTTAAGAACGCGCCGGCCAGGTTTTAGGCTAGCGTCTTAAAGATGTCTCGGCACGCGGTAACTCATCCGTTCTGTCCGACACCCAACTGCACCTAGTTACTGTGTTCACTAGGGACTGCAGTCGGGCCCCAGTGATGACGCAACAGTTACCGCGTGCTCACCCTTGATGAGAGAGGGGATTTTTTTTTCTTGTGAAGTTTGTACAAGCAAATCAATAGGTTTGGATGAGATGCTATCCAACCGACCCAATGGAAGATAGCTCTTCGTCTTTGAATAATCATTGTGTGTGGATGACACCGAGAACCCCCCCTCTCGGTTTTCTGACGAAACCAAGGGGTGGGATGATATTGATGCCGTACACCCCCCCTCTCGGTTTTATGTCGAAACCGAGAGGTGGGCTGCTGATGGCGCGCCGTCACCCCCTCACTACTCGGTTTTTTGTGCAAAACCGAGGGGTGAGATGCTGATGGTATGCCGTCGCCCCTTCCCTACTCGGTTTTTGTACGAAACCGAGGGGGGGCTGCTTGTTGATGCCAACACACACCCCCTCTCGGTTTTCTGACAAAACTGAGGGTTGTGTTGATGGTGTGCCGTCACCCCCTCCTCACTTAGTTTTTGTGCGAAACCGAGGGGGGGCTGCTTGTTGATGCCAACACACACCCCCTCTCGATTTTTTGACGAAACCGAGGGGTGTGCTGATGGTATGCCGTCACCCCCTCCCCACTCGGTTTTTGTGCGAAACCAAGGGGGGGTTGTTTGTTGATGCCGACACACACCCCCCTCTCGGTTTTCTGACGAAACCGAGGGATGTGCTGATGGTGTGCCGTCACCCCCTCTCTACTCAGTTTTTGTGCGAAACCGAGGGGGGGGGGTTGCTTGTTGATGCCGACACATACCCCCTCTCGATTTTCTGACGAAACCGAGGGGTGTGCTGCTGATGGTGTGCCATCACCCCTTCCCCACTCGGTTTTTGTGCAAAACCCAGGGGGGGCTGCTTGTTGATGCCGACACCCCATTATTGGAGCTGCTAGAAGAGGCCAAAAAGTGTCGGTATTGAAAATAGTGTGTTTTTCGAATTTCATCCCCATTTAAAACCGACACTTTTTCGGTAAAACGCTGGTGCGCGGGGATGTCGGCGAGGGACAATGCTATATTCGAGGGGGTTTCTTAGAGATAATCTTAGGATGACGCCGCATAATGGTCAGCCGGTCTTCACCCAATGTATTACCGCACTTGGTTACTGTATTCACCAGGTACTGCGGTCACGTGAGGGTGTTGACTTAGCCAGGATCAAGGAAGCACCATCTTATCCCGTGTTACCCACCGTCGACTGCACCAGTGTGGATACACGCACTGACAGAGTTAGACCAACCACTAACAGAGTCGCCTCGGACTTTGTCTTCGAATGCCAAGGGCTGGGCCTTGGGCTTGTAGAGTGCCGAGTCGTTGGTCGCCTCGAACTTTGTCTTCAAGTGCCAAGGACTGGGCCTTGGGCTTGTAGAGTGCCGAGGCATTGGTCGCCTCGGACTTTATCTTCGAGTGCCAAGGGCTAGGCCTTGGGCTTGTAGAGTGCCGAGACATTGGTCGCCTCAGACTTTGTCTTCGAATGCCAAGGGCTGGGCCTTGTGCTTGTAAAGTGCCGAGGCATTGGTCGCCTCGGACTTTGTCTTCGAATGCCAAGGGCTGGGCCTTGGGCTTGTAGAGTGCCGAGGCATTGGTCGCCTCGGACTTTGTCTTCGAATGCCAAGGGCTGGGCCTTGGGCTTGTAGAGTGCCGAGGCGTTGGTCGCCTCGGACTTTGTCTTCGAGTGCCAAGGACCGGGCCTTGGGCTTGTAGAGTGCCGAGGCATTGGTCGCCTCGGACTTTGTCTTCGAGTGTCAAGGATGTCTCCTTGAACTTGGTGCATGTCAAAGCGACGACGCCTGCCTTGGACTTATTCTCATCGCCTCGGATGAGTATAGTTGATAATTTAGCTTGACTTGGATTGTCAGGAGCATTTTTATCGGACTTTCGCCTTGAAAGGGCGTAGCCGAATTGCCTTCGAGCTTCCAACTTGAATGGGCGGAATCGAAGGTCTTTGGTTGACCTGGGTTGCCAGGAGCCTTTTTATCGGACTTTAGCCTTGAGAGGGCGTAGCCGAATTGCCTTCGAGCTTCCGACTTGAATGGGCGGAATCGAAGGTCTTTGGTTGACCTGGGTTGCCAGGAGCCTTTTTATCGGACTTTAGCCTCGAGAGGGCATAGCCGAATTGCCTTCGAGCTTCCGACTTGAACGGGCGGAATCGAAGGTCTTTGGTTGACCTGGGTTGCCAGGAGCCTTGTTATCGGACTTTAGCCTCGAGAGGGCGTAGCCGAATTACCTTCGAGCTTCCGACTTGGATGGGCGGAATCGAAGGTCTTTGGTTGACCTGAGTTGCCAGGAGCCTTTTTATCGGACTTTAGCCTCGAGAGGGCGTAGCCGAATTGCCTTCGAGCTTCCGACTTGAATGGGCGGAATCGAAGGTCTTTGGTTGACCTGGGTTGCCAGGAGCATTTTTGTCGGACTTTAGTCTCGAGAGGGCGTAGCCGAATTGCCTTCGAGCTTCCGACTTGAACGGGCGGAATCGAAGGTCTTTGGTTGACCTGGGTTGCCAGGAGCCTTTTTATCGGTCTTTAGCCTAGAGGGCGTAGCCGACTTACCTTCGAGCTTCCGACTTGAATGGGCGGAATCGAAGGTCTTTGGTTGACCTGGTTTGCCAGGAGCCTTTTTTTTATGCCTTAATATGGTGGAATCGAACTTCGAGAGATTTGATTTTGAGAAAAAAAAAGACACTTTATTGATATAACAAAGTTGCAGTTACACTTTTTCAGAGGTTGCCCCGCGGACGTTACGATTATGCATCCACGTATTACATTGACTTTCTTTTCTCCACTGCTGCAGCCTCTCCTACTCTCGACCTGGTTCCTTATTAGCGAGGTAGCCATCGAGCCGCCCTTCTTGGATCAGGTCTTCGATGTGATGCTTTAGCTTCCGACATGTAGAGGTTGGGTGGCCATGGCTGCGATGAAACTCACAGTAGGCTGTCGTATCTCCCGCCTGGTCGGAATTTGGAGGGAGAGGCTGTGGCCACTTGCAAAAGGGCTCGTTCTGCAAGTATGCGAAGATGTCTTCAATGGAGGTGTTCAGCTCAGTGAACACCCTTTGCTCCCTTGGAGTTCGCCTCTTTTCTGCTGGAGGGGCTTTCGGATCTTCATTGTACCTTTTGGCCTGCACCTTTTGGTCGGACGCGGCATGGGCAGACTTCTTGTAGTGTGCTTCATTCGGAGCTTCATCATCTTTCTTATGTCGGGAGTTACGAGACTCGCGGGGCTCGCGTAGTCTTCTGGCCTGCTGATTGTCTTCCACCTCTATCTCCCGCTGTACGCGCTTGAACATTGCTTCCAAGGTACTGGGGGGATACCGGATGAAGTCGGTGTAGACGTGAAGCTCTGGCCGGATAGCATTCTGGAATGCCAGCATGATGGCCTCCTCATTATGGGATCGACCAGTGAGCTCAGAGTGCTCATTACGAAACCTCATCGTGAAGCTCCTTAGAGACTCATCGGAGTCCATCTTCAGCCGGTAGAGTGTATCCAGCTTCTTTTCCGGCTTTAAGTTTAGCTGATAATGGTCCATGAAGAGTTCAGCCAATTCTTTGAATGTGGTCACCGTACCAGTAGGCAGTGTGTAGTACCAGTCGAGGGCAAGTCCCTCGAGGCTTCCCGCAAACATACGGCAAAGAACATGGTTCTCGTACTCGTATGGTGTCAGGGCCTGCTTGTTGGCTAGGATATGGAGAGCAGGGTCTCCCTGGATGCAGTTGAACTTTGGCAGGCTCGGTGTTCGCCAACCCATAGGAAATGGTGTTGCAAGAACCTTGGGATGCAGTGGCCCCACCGAGGTGATTAGCTGCCTACGGTCTTGATGGCGGCGTCCCACGTTGGCAGTATGCCTTATTCGGTTGAGCAGCTCACGGGCATCTGTTGCTTTCGTGTGCGAAGGGATAGAATGTCTAGTAGACCCTGTTGACTGAGGTGATCCTTCTCCGCGATAGCTGGGCACAACGTTGACGTCGAGGCGATCCCACACCGTTTGCCTTGGTGCTTGTGTGGATACCTGACGCCTCTCGATACGCGGCACATGTGGTTCTTCAAGATGATGACTCGCGGCTGGGCGAGTCCTTGGTTGGTCTTCATCAGCAGCTGAAGAGTTACAGGCCATAACCCCCGCTCTTTCAGCCGCCTTCTTTAGGGAATCCTTCTTTTGCTCAAGGGCTGCGTTCCTCTTGAGAAGGTTCAACAGCTGGAAATCAGCAGCCGAAATTTTGTATGTAGTTAGATCGTTGTCCCCTTGGGTGGCGTGCTCTTTGCCAGATTGTTGCCTCGGGGATGACGGGTCTCGCCGATCGCTGTGCCCTTCTGGATGGCTGCCTTGCGGCCCCAGCCGCTCCCGAACATTTCTTCGGTTGGTTGCAACCGAGACTTCTTGTTCTTCTTTGATCAGCATATCGTTTGTTCGTTTAGCACCCGCCTTTGGTGGGTTGGTGCTGGCCTTCACCATCGAGCGTGTTGATGTCGGCATGATGAAGGCGTTGAGGTTGATTTGGCGGAGGACTTGTGGCTCGTCACCACAAGCTAAATAGGAGTCGGTAGAGGTGTGGGTAAGACCTCTATCGAGATCCCACATACGACGCCAAAGATTGTGGGGGAAAATTTCCGAGCCGCCTTGATCGAGAATCCCACCCCACAGCCTTGATTGAATTGGATTGTTTGTAGAGTTAGAGATTAGAAAGTTGAGAAGGAGAGAGATGACACATGGAGTTGTTGTCGAAGTTCGGTCTTACGACCTACGTCTCCGGGCGAGAGGTGCCACCTGATCTTCACTATAATATGAATATAAAGGGTTGAGCGTTCTCTCCACAGGCCGAGAGAAGCTTTTTACAGTGGGGGTTGCACGGAGCAACAAGAAAAGAAACTAGGAGGAGAGAAGTAACTTGCACTTGCTCTGGATCTGGAATCCCTCTTCCTCTGATCGAATGACCAACCTCCTTCCTGGATGCCTCGAGGGTCCTTTTATAGCGTAGGCATGTGCCCGATATAGCAGTGATGACGTGGCGCTGATGACGTGGCACTGGTTCTGGGCCTCCTTGCTGGGCCCTTATTGGGCCGTTATTCGGGCCCAATAAGGGGGAGGGCTTGATCTGCGAGCCTCGTAGAGTGGGCCCATGAACCCGGACGGGCTTACCCACTTGGGCCGTTGCGCGGGCCCATGCCGCTCTGTTTCCGGTCCGGTACAATTTTTGCACCCACACGGCCGGCGACAGAGGTGGGGGTGCCGGAGGGGAAGCCGGAGCCGACACCGGAGGGTCGGAGTCGAACCTCAGTCGGGGTTGGTGCGATCGGCCGGCGCTAGAGGGCCGGAGTCGGAGCCAGAGCAGGAGACGGAGGTTGGGGTGCCGGAGGGCCGAAGGGGGGGAGCCGGAGAGCTGAAGCAGTCGCCGGAGGGTGGTCGGGCTGTTGCACGAGATCAAGAGAGAGAGAGAGAGAGAGAGGGTACAGCTGTTAAAAAAAATTGATTTTTTTAAAAAGAAAACGAACGGCGTCTCTCTCTCTCTCTCTCTCTCTCTCTCTCTCTATATATATATATATATATATATATATATATATATATATGAGGAATTTGATGAAAATTTGTGAGGATGATCATCTTACCCTAGACAACACCCTCACCAAATTTCATCAAATTCCAAAACTTCTAGGATGGTCAAACAATGTATCAAAACAGCAAAAAACGCTGCTTTTATAGGCAGCATCCCATTCCTCTCTCTCTCTCTCTCTCTCTCTCTCTTTATATATATATATATATATATATATATATATATATATATATATATATATATATATATATATATATATATATATATATATATATATATATACAATAACATTTTTAACATTTTTAAAAATTAATTTAAATTATTATATATTTAGACAATATGGGTAGACAGCCGATTCCGGACAGACAAGTCTGAATGAAATCCGGGTCCTGGCTAGTTATGCGTAGTTATTAGTATATGCTCTTATCCGACCCGGATCCAGAATTTTATTTTCCTCCCCTACTCTGCACATTGCAAAAGGTTCTGAAACCATCTAATCCCACCTGGAGAAAGCAAAAATTCCACAAAAACGTACATCAATATTTGTCATCCTCTTGTAGGTCCCTTAATATTGTGAAATGATAGATTTAAACATTCACTCCAAGAGACCCAATTATATATTTTTTTTTCCTTATTTCAAATTTACTTTATCATTTTTGTCCTAATGAATTAGAAAAATTATAAAACTTGTTGCGCAAGTCATCTGTTGCGTTTTCTTGGTCTTGTTGTGCACAGCGGAAGCGGTGATTGAAGCTCGACCAAACCAACAACACAAAAAACAAGCTAAAGGAAAGATGCAAGCCAATCAAACAAACAAAAAAGTGAGAAGAAAGTACACACCCGCAAAGAACAGCAGATATTTAAGTGGTTTGGCAGTATTGCCTATGTCCACCGGAGATACAGAGAGAGATTCACTATCAATCAAAGAAGAGATGACAACGATCCCTCGAACACTCCAATGAGAAAGCACAACGACGGCTCTCGAAATTCTAATCTCAAACATAAAAAAATGATCTACCTCTCCCAAAACTCTAGATCTATTCCTTTATATACTATGAATAAATCCTTATACAATCACACCACCAAGACCCCATCCAATGGTTCACACGAAACCCATCCAAACGTCAAAAAATCACCACGAATTCGTCCTGTGCGCCAAAAATTTCACCATGTGCACCGCCTTTAGTAAAACTGCCACGCGGAGCTTCAGGTTGGCACCCAGGGCACCAAACCCCTCTGTATTTTGCCCTTGGCGCCCGCTGTTCGCCCTGAGAGCCGATCAAGCTGGGGCTGGGTTTTGGCTGTGGGTCGGGTCCGCTTTCGAATCTCTCCAACAATTCTCCACCTCGGTGATCTCTCAGAAACCAGAGTTCTTATACCATGTTAGAAAAACATCTCACCCAAAAAACTTAAGCTATTAGGGAACGTGCCAACAATATATATATCAAACTAATGTATATCAACTAAAGAACATATATAGATTCTGGGTTCCTTGAGGAAGCCTTACTTCTTAGGAACTATCAACAGTCAATGATAGTAAATTGATCATCTTCCATTTAGGAAAACACCACAAAACTCTGTATCTGCTGTCAGATTAGACCAAAAAATTTAATGTCATCGAATGCTACTTAGATCCCAACAACTTCTTTGAGGACGTTGGAACTAAATCTTTTTTTCTTTTTTTGCAAATGAACACCTACAAACTAGTCTAATTGCGATTTTAATCTCTTAAATATTTATATTTGTATATCAACCCTCCTAAACATATAAAATTGTGCATGTTCACCCCGCTGTTACTATCTGTCAACAGAAAGTGACTTAAACACAGTAAGCTGCACTCCAGCTTTAGTTTTTTCCAGTGCAAATAACCAAAACTTAACTCCACTCCGACCTCCCCTCCTCGGCCATCCAGAGCTGCCCTCCACTCATCCAGTAGGTTCGATATTCCTCCATGCTTACACCTTACAGTCAAGGGGGGGAATATTTCAGGTATCTTTGCTCTTCTGAGATGGTAGCTAACCGGAGGGGTGATTTTTTTAAAAAAATGTTTTGGAGGGTCGGTATGCAATTATAAGGGTTCCAGTGGTTATTACGCAATTAGACTAGTTTGTAGGAGCCTATTTGCAAAAATAAAACCTTCAATCAAAATACTCAAGAGTGTTTCCAGTATATATATTATATGGTTTTTCACTATTGCCTACTTTCTAACTTCCCGAGAAACATCAGATCACACATCCAATTAATCATTCACCTCAGAATACTATCATAGCCCCCTACGAAATGGAAAAAGATAAATTTGGAGGCTTCTTGGTTGTTGTGGGTGTGCTTGGTCGCTGGAAAAGTTTTTGCAAGAAAAGAATTTATCGAAAATTTAAGAATAAGAAAGAAAAGGAAAATAAGAGTGACTTCTTGCTACTATTTGGTTGTCCTGAAAAGAAAGGAAAAGTAACTTCTCTTTTCCTTTCCCATGTTTTGTGCTTTTGGTAGGAAAATTTCTGTAGCCTTTTGACGAAAAACTGATTTCCACGGAAAAATT
The DNA here is from genome assembly GCA_947650365.1 of Chamaelirium japonicum. NCBI lineage: Eukaryota > Viridiplantae > Streptophyta > Magnoliopsida > Liliales > Melanthiaceae > Chamaelirium > Chamaelirium japonicum. The sequence continues at coordinate 87,120,238 of OX393551.1, read as the reverse complement.
ATTTTCCTGTGGGGACCACACACTTTCTTGTCAACCAAAAATATAGTTTTGCAGAAAACTAGTATTTTCTTCTCCTTTCCAGTGTTTTACAGGCAACCAAACACACCCGTAGGGAACTCGGCACATGAGGTCACAAGTATTCATCAATTAAAAAAATCTGGTCATCTGTTTCTATTGTTATGCTTCTCTTATCAGATGCATGCCTTTGTATACACCGTAATACAACCATTCTTTGTCGAGATCGAGATCAAGAGAGAGTACATTGGCCGTTTCTGGGGGAAGTGAGGTAACGGGGCTATTGAACAACATCAGGTAACAGAAGACAAGCCGTAATCCATTGTATAAAATGGAAATGATGTGTGCAGCCACTCACATACGAGATATAGTAATTCCTACCAAAACTAATAATAGTAATAAAGCATCAAATTCTCTAAATGTAACTTAATTTTCGAAGAAAAAGAAATTTCTCAACTAGAAGCACAAATTTGGAGCTTACTCTAAGTTAGCCACTGCTCGGGGTAGTCAGTCATAGCTCGTACACAGAATGAAGTTGATTCAACCGTACAATGTGTGCTGATTACTGCCAGCTTATAAATTCATAAAAAACCATAAGCTGTTTTCAGCGGTGTGCATGGGTAAATGTCAATTATAAGCTGACACAAATAACAAAAACTTCAATGTTTTCTCTTTTGTCTCAACAATTGCTACTGATACATTTCAAGTTGATGTCTAACGACTACTGTACCATTGTAAGAGCGCACATAATTGCTTGTTCTCAAGTTCAAGTTGTGTAAGTCGCTTGAAACAATTAATATAGTTAAATATGTATAGGCAATAGTACGAGAATTTATCGAAGAGAGAACCATGAAAAATGCATAACAAACCTGACGCTGAAACAAAAAAGCTCACATGGCCATTGACATGCTCCTCACCAAGCTTATTGAACTCAGGTCAGACCAGATGATAGGGTTGGGTTTGACTAGAAAAGGTAGTTATGAGAGATCGGTCATTGTCTGGACTAAAACATAATAAAAAGTTAAAAACTAGAGTGTCTAACATGTCTTATCAGAACTTGTCCAGACTGTCAACAGCCATTAATCTAAGTTGGTAAATCAGTCTGTTCTGAGATTCTGCCTCTTTTTACATTCACCACAACTTAAGTCTGTCTGTCTTCATTTTACAAGGGCCCTCACTGATTTTCATGGAGATAGTGATACCTTTTCCAACAATACAATTTCAATTTCCAATTAAGAGAGAACTTATGATAAAAAAAAATTAGCCATGATTATAAAAACATTAGAATACAACCAAGTATTTCCTACTAAAGATATATGACACTAACATTTTACCACTTTGTTACGTGATCATTTAAAGGAAAAACTTCACTGCCCCCAATGATTAACACTAGAGAAAACAAAAACTTCCGGCAAATGAGCAATTCCACAGATCAAACGGGAGGAAAAAATGGGTACGGCCCCCGATCCCGATACCTGGCTCGTACCGGTATGTACCAGTCTATATCAGCAAATTCAAGCCGATATTGGCCGGTATGGCCGATACGAACCAATACCGACTGGTTCAATATTTTTTCATTTCGTTAATTTTTTTGGATTTTTTGGTCTCAACGGGTATCGGTCCGTATCGGCCGGTACCGATACGTACCAGTCCAAGTCCGACCGATACCATGATTTTGAATCTTGAATATAAGGTGCAAGACTGATTGGCAAAGGAGCAAATTTAGATGGGTTGAGGTGGAGGAGAGGTCAAAGGAGTAACATTGGCTGGGGTGGGGAGCTATTTTGCACTTGGGAAAGGGCCTGGATGGGATGTGGATATGTAGTAGTCCATTTTGAACTATCATAACTTGAGGGTGTGAATGGGATAGTCGTAGAGCTAGTTAGGAGAACTACAATCTATAATCCAAGCCCAACTTAATCATAATAGATTAAAAAACAGCCATTTTTTTTTATTCAAACGAGTTGTACAAAGATCAAGACTAAAACTTGTTTCAAATTTCCACAATAATACTTGCATTAAGATAAATAGGGTTATAAATCTCGACAAACAAGAAGGGCCTTAGAGAGTGTTTTTAATTACTATTGTTGTTTCTTATCATTTAAGAATTATATTATATAGGATTTGTTCAGATTATCCACTAGAAGGGTGGCGTAATAGCTGAATCTTATTATAATGAGTGGAATGTGAATCCATTAGCATCAGACGAATAATAGAGTTCCAATCCTGATGATTAATGTGCTCCAGTCTAGATACCATATTTTTAAAGTTGGATCCCAAAATGTTTAGGGTTTGGAGATGTAACAAAACAATATTTGGTGAGATCAATGCAATGCAAAGTTGGCTGCAAGACTAAGGAACAGAATATGTGGAGTAAACGAAATGAAAGGTATACGATCATAAATTGGGAGGGCCCATGCTAGGTTTCTCAGAAGTATGACTAACAGAACGAGTGGTACAAACATTTCTTAGTGACATGTTTTTTTAGGATCTTAGCGATGTATAGTAGTTAGAAAGTAGGAACACGGACACCACAATAGTGAAAAAACTATATAAGATGTATATTGGATCAGTTGGCAAGATATATGAAGAAACACTATAAAAATTCGTGCAAATTATCTATTCTATGAATGACATTGGTTAAAAGGTACATATGTCATTGGTTTGTTGGTGAGGACATCAGAGCTTCGTCGTTGTTCCCACGAATTTACACGCACCGACAGAAGAGGAATGGAGCCCCTACACTAGCTATATGGATGGGTTGATGCGCTACTTCCGGAGGCCCAAATAGCTTTATTAGTTGTCATTTAGTATTTCTTTAATTAAATTCAAAAATAAACTGAAAATCAGCCCCCTTGTGTAAAAGAGTAGTACTCATATTTACAACTTGTTTGGGTTAGGGTTCACAAGCGGAATGTGTTTTGTACTCTTTTTTTTTAGGGTTATATATAACCCTTATTGGCTAATGAAAGAAATCAATGAATTGAAGAAAAAAATCTGACACAATTGATTCCTATGAGAGGATGAGCGCGAGCCATACACCTCGAGGAGTTGAACATGTGAATCTTATGATGATAACTAACTAGCTTAAAGTCCTAAATCTTAAAGACCTAAACACAAAATTATAAACCCTAAACCATTTCAAACCAATAACCCGAAAAGGGCCTAACCATAACCCCTAACCTCTTAAACGGGCTAAACGGTTAAACACTATAACCTAAACGCTAGAAGCCTATGTCATCTTTGAAACTAATAGTAATGAGTCACAAAAAAATTCTCACCACATGAACAAACTTAAACCTAAAAATCCTAAAGACCCTAGACCCTAAACCTAAAAAGGCTAAAACTCAAGCCAAAATATATAGATAAAGGTTGCTTTTATTTCTAAAAAAAATTCTGATTGTTTAGGATTTTTTAATCTATTTGAATTTTTGAAATAAATAGGCAGGTATTGGTTTCGATCGAACCCACTGATATCAAGCCATTCCAACCAGTGCAACTCAGCCAGAGGCTGACTGATACCGGTATCGATACCACAGTTTTAAACCTTCACACTAGCCAAGAAAGGAGACCTACCTAATTTTACATTGTCTAAGCTCATGTAACCAGGGAGCAATCCTACAAGGTTCTCCAAGCATAGGAAAGAAAGGCTAAGAGGGTAGACATAAGTTCTCGAATAAGGAGGTATAATATCTTTAAGTAGTAACCGTAAGCCAAAGAGGTCAACTTAGAGATAATCTTTGATTAAAGGACATAAGGGAGTAGATAAACAACTAGTATTATATCAACAGAATTCAATAAGATCCTTACTAGATTACCAAAAAAGTGTTATAGGCCACTCTTGTGTAACTGGATGGAGTTATTGCATCCAAAAGATTATTGTTTGTAGCCAATACAAATTGGAATCAGACTTAAAGTTATCTTTGAGTTCAGCTTCAAAATTATTCATTGGCAAACTTGGGTGAGCGTGGTAATTGTGACATTGTGAAGAAAACCCATGAGGAAATTTATCGAGCCCATTATTTCTTGATCTATGATTTGTGCCACTGTAGATGAGTCTTGTGCTAAAGTAGATCTTCTGGATTTGGTCAAATGGATCACTAATGAACTCGAGTTTTGTGAACCAAAGTTTACCTTGAAGAAGACTTCATCTCAAACATTGTTAAGATGTGTCAATCAAGTGACAAGAATAAGTATGACAAGGAATGTTGGTAAAATTAGACCGGTTAAAATATTAAAAAGAGGTGGGCATGTCAGTTGGATCATCCGTGAAATACCGACTTCACTTACTGGATTCCCAATTTCATTTAATGGAGACTTTTATGATCAATAAAAAAATCATTGATAAATAACTCATCTTTTTTGTATGAATGGATGTATGATCTGGTTATTGGCCGAAGTAGAGGGTTGGGAAATTGAGGTTCCCTGTTTCTATTAAATAGAGGAAAAATTCTATAATTCTTGTTAGCAAATTGTAAGAATGCAACGGATGTATGATTTGGTCAATGACAGAAGTAGAGGGTTGTGAAAGTGAGGTTGCCTGTTTTGATTAGATAGAGAAAAAATTCCAGAATTCTTGTTATTAATTAGTATGCTGACCCTGTCCTCATACCCATTTCAGGAGAATCTTGTTTCATGCCTGTTTTAACCAACACTCTTATCTATGTATTCTAAAAATATTAATCCTTTAAAAAAGAATGTGATCGAGCTGATGTAAATCTTTAGAAAGTTTGCATTTTTTTTTTTCTTACGAAATAATAAGCCTGCTAACTCCTTGTTTTTCTAACGGAAAACAAATACCTGACATCCTAGTGAACATTGATATCATCTTTTTTAAAAATGAAGAACTATGTACATTGCTTGTATTTCTTACACGCTTTGCGCTTAGATAATAAAAAGAAGCAGCTAAGCGCTTATTTATCGGCTTCTACAGCAATTGATGGTGGAGATGCTCACCTTACTTTGGATCTTGACAAAGAAGACTTTGTGAAGAAGATTGAAAGCTATGTATATGCTTTGCAAAATTGTTTTAAAATTGGGCCCGATACAAGTACGTACTGATGTTTTGGCCAACTACAACAAATAACCCCGAAATGGATAACTCCCCCGTATTGCCTTAGTTGAACTTATGCTCAAGTACAACTCAATATAGACTTCTTTTAAAAAAAATATTTTTTTAAAAAATATGGTACCAGTTTCTGCACAACCGAGTTGTACTGGTAGGTACAACTCGGTCCAGGGCCAACCGGGACAGATAGCTTAATTTTAAACCTTGCTCAACCACATCAATGAGCCGCCAAGGAGGGGAAGGTTGGAGTCTCCTTAATCTTCCTTGTAACACTATTTTCAAGCACGAGGAATAACACGGAGAGGAGTTGTGTTGACTCTTAATCACTGCACTGAAGAGGAGGGTTATCATAAAAGTAAAAGGGAAAGGAAAACCACAATGTCATGTGTTTGGGGGAACTCTCTTTTAGAAGTTGGGGGTTCTATGTGTCCAGAAGAAGAAAAAAAACTAGAATTTTAGAGTTTCGTCATGCCAAGGGTCAAGCAAAACTAGATACAATTCTTTACCCAAATACCCAAATAAGGGTTTTTCTAAAAATAGTAAGTTTAGGTTTTATGACTACATATAATAACAAATTTGGGCTACGAAACAACACCAAAAGTAGTTCCAGATACACTAATAACTTTCAACTTGTTGGATGTTGCCTTTGTAAATATATCTAAGAATGTAGCTTTACAGTCCTTCTAAAGCTTTCTAACTTTTTGTTTAAGAACAGCTCTTAACATAGGCTATAGGTACCCCTTTAACTAGAGTCACTCTCACTGGTAGTATTGTTGGTGTTTAAACTTATTGTGGCCACTTAACTCTTAAACTCCTTCCACCTTTGACTTTAAATTTTTAAAAAAATTTAAATATTTTAGAAGAAAAAGGGGGGAAATTAAGTCCAGGTCCACGACAACATTTTTGTTGTATTAAGAGAACAATTTCAATTGTTTGCTTACAATAGGCCCACAAGCAACAGTTGGTTTTAAAGGTGATCCTCTCCCACGTTTTTTGCACGTAAAAGGGCATTTACAAACCGTTTTAATGACGTGTTTTTTTTAAATACCACAAATACTCATGAGATCGTCCCACATTAATTCACAGTAGATGCTATAGCGCCACAGGTTGCTACAATGATCAATTCACCGTAGATGCTATAGTGCCACAGGTTGCTAGAGTGATTTTCACTGTAGCTATTATAGTGATTCACCGTGGTCACTACAGTGAAATTACTGTAGCACTCAGTACCATTTGGCATGTTTGAGTACACCATTTGAAATCATTGTAGCAACCACGGTGAATCACTGTAGCAATTATAGTGATTTAACATGGTACTCAAATAAACAAAATGGTACACAGAGAATTGAGTATCATTTCAAAATGTTACTAAAAAAATTGAGTATCATTTCATATATCTGTTATCATTTTAAATCATTGTATCAGCTACATTGAAATTATCATACGTAGCTGCTACAATGCTTTTACTGTAACTGCTACAATTATTTCACTGTAGCAGCTATAGTGATTTGAAATGATACTCAAATATATAAAATGATACTCAGTGCTATAATGATTTTACTGTAGCAACCAAGGCGAAATCCCCCAGCAGCCACAGCGAAAATCATTGTAGCAGTTACAGTGAAATCACTGTAACGGCCAAGGATTAAAATATTCATACCGGCCGAAACCGATGCGAACCGCACCGGTATTTACCTGATACCTGTCGCGAGGGATAAATCTTCTAAATACCGACCGGTTCGACCAAATACCGGTTTGAACCGGCAGACGGTATATAGCATGGGTTTGGGGGTTTTCTTCATTCCAATTGCATTTTTTCGTGCCTCTTTCTTTATTCCCACATGAGATGAAGCTTCAAACAAGCTATATTTGCAAGATTTGAAGCCCAAAACTAAATTTTGAATATCAAACTCACATTTGAAGGTAAGTTTTCATCATTTTTTTATTTTTTATTTCTTTTGCTGCATTTTTTTTTGAAAAAAACTAAATAATTGTGGCAAAATTGTTGATATGGGTCGGATCTAATATTTGAATGACATCAAAATTTAGATCTATAAGATTTGAATCATCATCTCAAAATTTGCATGATCGGTTCATGTAAATTTGGGGGCTTTGCTTATTTTGATAAGCCAATATCAAATTGACGTTAGATTTTTACTAAAAATGCATAAATATGATAGAACTTTTAATATGCATTAAATTTTATTTTTATAGCATTTATTTTTTGATTTCATATATGATATTTATTATTTTTTAAAAAAAAAAACCAAAAATGTGCTTAAAGTTATATAATCCAACACATAAAATTTAATACTAGGCTAATCCCTAAGCATAATACTAGGCTAATTCCACACATAAAATTTAATAATTATATCAAATTCCATAATTTAGAATCAAACAGTGACTTTATAACTTAGAAGGACCTCTTCATACCTATAAAAAGTTTACTAATGGGAAAAAAAAAAACATCACAAACCAATATTTTAGATTATTCTGGATTTTTTTGTTATTTTTTCAAATTTTTTTGAAACCAAAAATCAATTTACACCGGTTTGAACCGTTTTTTCAATCAGCTGATATTTTGACCGCAACCAATATTTGTATCCATGTTAGCAGCTAGTCATTCCACTATCGATGTCGTATTGTGAGGGAGCAACATCTTTGGTTAATGGAATTGTAATTTGATATATATGATAATTGTCCACATGCATATGTGCCCTTTTGTCAGGCGTTGGACTTACTGCAATTTAATCTTTCAATTGAGATCTATAACGACATAACCTTTTTGTCTAGACGTACACTTAACGAACTGTTGTCATATGAACCCCCAAATGAACCCTAAATAGGAGAAGCATGGTTTCCCATCTAATTGTTTGGTGATTAGGATATGATACGATTGACATGACTCTACAGATGACTTAATGAATTTCTCTGTATCACAAGAAAAATTCCCTAACATGACTCCTTATAACCACTTTAAATAGGAGAAAGATGGTTTTCCATACGATTGTCAAGGTGATAAGCATGGGCAGAGACACATAGGGCTAGGGGGGTAGCTGCCCCCCCCCCTAATCTCGAAATCTCCAGAGCCCTTTTTCACTCGTTCACCACAAAACAGGAAACGGTGCTGCTTTGCCACCTCTGCCCGCCGGGTGAAAAAAAAAAAAACACCATGATCGACTTTCGTGCCACACGACATGTCAGGAGAAGAAAAAAAAGGGCTCTTTGATTGCCGACTGAAGAAGAGTCCTTTTATCAACCTATTCTGTTTTTGGACAGCTACGATCTTGAACTATGTGAAATGCCTCCGTGTGAGACATGCCTCTGCAGTTGAGACCCCTTTTGGATTTTCTTCACCTCCACCTGCAGTACAGATCTCAATTCTCAAATCTTTCGAGAAGCATTGTGCAGCAGTAGATTGATGATTGAATTTAAAGAAGGCAAACTACTCAATCCTCCTCTACATCAGATTTTTTTATTTTTATAAATCCTAATTTTTTATGGGTGTTTTGTTTCCTTTGAAATAGCAGTGGCAACTTAATTAAGAGCTTCATCTAAGGAGTATCTTATGGCAGTGATGAGGCAAGTTGATCTAATTTAGAGAAAGTTAAACCCTATCCTAAGTCACAGTTGAGGGTTTTGTCAAATTTTTATGAACACTAAAAAGATTGTATTCTGTTTCCCCCTTATCTATTGATTTTAGAAAACACTTTTAATGGAAACATAGTTAGTTGATATGTTTAAAATTCAAATCCATCTTGTGAAATCAAATTAAAATTTTCATTTGTAATATGTAAGTTAAGAGAAAAAATATTGATATGAGTAGTTGACCATTTGTTGTACTTTGATTTTGCACCTTGCCCCCCCCCCCCCCCCCCCTCTGTAAAATAATCCTGGCTCCGCCCCTGATGGTAAGGCTATGATATGGATGGCATGATGTAAGATTACCTGATTTAATGAAAGGTTTCAAGTAGGGCTCCTATAATCACTTTTAAATAGGAGAAAGGTCAAGGTCATCCAATTATCATGGTGATAAGGCTATCATATAGTTAACATGACGTACACGTCATGTCACCAAAACCGAGTGTCGGACAAAAGAAATTTCTCGAATCTAGAACCAACAACACTAGCGCACACACATTACAAAGGTATATATTAATAGCATGCATTTGTGTTGTGGAACCAAAATTATGAGCTGTTCACTTTCCAACTAGTTTTTAATCACAATAGATGGAAAAACACAAGTAAAATGGAGGAATTTGTAACCAGAATAAAGTTATTCACCAGATCTAGAATGTGTAATACAGCTAGATCAAGATCATCGCATGATCAAATAACACATCAATATTATTAGCCCAAGAACTAAAACATTAAGAGAAACATTTTGTTGTTCCATTAATACATCAAAAGGGCCTCTTGACTAATATAGCTCAATGAATAAATGGTTTTCTTTTGCGAATATCTTCTCTGCCCACACAAACACCCTAGTGTTATTATATGGTATGGGTACATCTTAGCTTGCATGTCGGACACACAAGACGAACATGTGACCATCAATCATATTGATTGGGTAATCGCTTGGACCAATGCTCTTTCTAAGATTAAATGATGACGAAAATTCACTGAAAATAATTTACTTTCAATTGATCTGACAAAAACGGATCTACAAGACGGTATCAACCAATGGCTTGGAAAAGCACCATCAAGTAAAAATCACGAGGGTAAAGCAACTTTTTACTTCTTATTAGCATTGCACTGGTTGTGCAAAACTGCAAATGATCAGATTCATGATTTTGGTATGGCCCACACAAGTACTGGAATTCCATCTTCTCTTCGACTAAACTAGACCAGGGTTGAGCTATCAATGTGTGTCATCTCGCATTATTGGATACATACCAATTGAGGTCTAATTGGCTCCATACATTTCCTTTTATTTATTTCTGACTTCTGAGCTTATGTGTGTGTGTGTGTGTGTGGAAGGGGGGTATGCATAGACCAAATATGGATACTAATCGTTCCACGTAGTGGCGTATTTATCTGCATTTACAAAATTCAGCAATAGTGATGCTTAACAATATGTATCAATACAGCAGATACTTGTTAGAGTCAAGAGATGTTAAAAAGAGTATCTTTTTTGTAAAATTCATTACTTGAACTATCTTGTCAGTGTTAAATGATGGTTTTGAAGAATAGTAGACTATGGAACCAAGGTTTTAATCGTCAATTTTGATGTCAGTTTCGGACAATCAAAAAATGAAAATTTGTCAGATTTCAATCAAATGTCAGTGGTAATCTTGAAATTTCTAAGGAAAAGTTTCAGTGGGAACTTGACTTTTTCTGTAGATTTCGGTCAAATTTTGAACTGAAATTTTTGGTCAAATGTCCAAAAATGACCGAAAAAAAAAGAGATTAACAGAGTTAGAAATTTTTTTATAAATAGGTCCCTAATTTCCTTATTTGTAAATATTTTTATTACAATCTAATCCTTCACTGAAATTTAAGAAGTGGTTTTACATTTTTTTTAAACATCCACGACATAGTTGGGTCGAGTCTGCACTGCCTTAATGGATCAGATTTAACTTATATTATATTATAATATATGTATATATGTAAATGAACCCTAACAGCCCAACTCTCCCCCTCCTCCTTCACGATTTACATGAACCATAGAGGATAAGAACTGGCGCCACCTCTAGCAGCCAATCACCCGTCATCCTAACCATCTTATTCGACAATTCCTCCAATGGCCTCTTCGGATTTCACCTGTTATTCGCTGTCTGACCACCACCGAAGGTCAAACCATAGATCTCAGATACGAGATCAAAACCACCAAACAAATTTTGGGTTTTGAGTAGATTTTTGCTGAAAACCAAAATTCCCCCCATTTTCTATTTCGGAGGGCCAAAAAACCGAAGTATGTCGGCCATTCCGGTAGACTTTTGCCAAAATTAGAATCCATGTCTGGTACATGTTTTCAATGGTGTCCATAATGTCCTATAATAATTAGTGTTCAATATGTTTATACAAAGAAAACATGCATTTCAATTGCAAAAATTATCTTAAATTCAACAGAAGAAGTTTCAAACATTTCTTTGGGTATCAACAAGGCACTCGATGATAACATTGCATGTGACTCCATGATATAGTGTAACAAGTGTAGAGTATGCATCAGTGTAGTCAATGTGGTTAGGAGGCGCCTAGGCGTTTTAGGCCTGTCTAGGTGAAGTAGCGCCTAGGCGGTGTCTAAGCACTGCCCAAACAATATATATATATATATATATATATATATATATATATATATATATATATATATAGACACACACACACACAGAGGCCCCCCTCTAGTGCGATCCAGTTGGTGCGATTCGAGTATTGTGGGCCGTCTGATTTAATTTGTATGGATGTGATGCATTTGTTTGGGCGATGCATGCATCAAAGCTAACATATATTGACTCACGGTGAACCGTTGGATTTAATTTGCATGATTGTGATGCATTGTTTGGGTGCTGCATGCGTTACAGCTAACGTATGTTTACTCGCTAACATTCAGATGTTGCGCTACTTACATTGTATAATTTGCACTAAGCGATTGGGCGAGCTAGGCAGTACATGCACGCTAACATCCACATGTTGATGTGCTCCGCTGCACATGTTGCAGTACTCCATGTGCATATGTTACTCGTCAGGGTCGCACCAAGTGGATCGCACGAACAAGATCGCACTTGAGGGATTCTATATATATATATATGGGCCCGGGAAGCTGAACTCGAGCACACCATTCAAATGGTAACTCGAATGGAGAAGATGCCACGTGTCCTGAGAAAGTGTTCAGCCCTCTTTTACTTTTTGCTTTATGTCTTTTTAGTATTCAACCCTCTTAAATGCCTATCCCCTCTTACTTGCTTTATGTCTTTTCAGTAGATACATGACGCAATATAAACCATGTTTCACCATTCATTTGTGAACTCAAGTTCACCAAACCCTTTCCCATATATATATATATATATATATATATATATATATATATATATATATATATATATATATATATATATATATATATATATATATAGAGAGAGAGAGAGAGAGAGAGAGAGAGAAAGCGAGAGAGAGAGGAATGATAAAATGCGGCGTGCGGTGCATGCGGCGTCGCATCGCAGCCACCTGATGCACCGCTGTGTGCATCGCACACACCGCAGCGGTGCATCAGGCGGCTACGGTGCGACGCCGCACACACCGCACGCCGCATCCTAACACGCCTTTCTCTCTCTCTCTCTCTCTCTCTCTCTCTCTCTCTCTATATATATATATATATATATATATATATATATATATATATATATATATATATATATATATATATATATATAGGAGAGAGAGAATAAATAAATAAATAAAAATAAAAAAAATATAAAAACTCAAGAAAAAAAATAAATTTTTTGTTTTAGGTTTAGGGTTTAAGTTTAGATTTAATTCAACTCAACTTTGAGTGAATTTAACTCAATTTGAGTTAATTCAACTAAATTTTGAAAAACCCCGACCTTCTTATGAACCCATCATAAGAATTTGAGTTAATTATACTTAATTTGAGTTAATTCTATTCAATTTTGAAGTTCAACTCAATTTTGAAAACCCCCAAATTCTTATGAACCATCATAAGAATTTGAGTTAAGTCAACCCAATTTTATGTTAATTGAACTCAATTTGAAAAACCCCCAAATTCTTATGAACCCATCATAAGAATTTGAGTTAATTCAACTCAATTTTGAGTTTATACAACTCAATTTTAGTTAATACAGCTCAATTTTGAAAACCCCCAAATTCTTATGAACTCATCATAAGAATTTGAGTTAATTCAACTCAATTTGAATTAATTCAACTCATTTTTTAGTTAATTCAACTCAATTTTTAAAACCCCCCATATTCTTATGAACCCATCATAAGATTTTGAGTTAATTCAACTCAATTTGAGTTAACACAACTAAACTTTGAGTTAATTCAACTAAATTTTTAAAAAACCCCTTTTTTATTATACTGGCAAAATTCAACTCAATTTTGGAAAACCACCAAATTAGATTAAGTGAAAAACTGCCCAAACGCCTAGGCGGTCCTAGACGCCCAGGCGTCAGGTGGTCCTAGGCGGCCGGTCGCTTAGGGAAAACTGCCCACCCAGGGGGTCACATAGGAGCCTAGGGGTCCAAAACGCTTAGGCACCCGCCTATGCAACGCTTTGACTACTATGATATGCATTCATGCTTATCTGTAACCAGTGTTTTAAAAAACCCACCTAGGGCAAGGCACACCCAAAAATCCCCAAGGAGAGCACTCTAGTGCAAAAATTCATATGGACTTTCGTCTAACTAGTTGGGTGCAAGCCCAGGGCGCCTAGGGCTCACCTTTTGCGCCCCAGTTAGTTGAGCGAATGCCTAGATGGAGTGGCATATATTAAAAAAACTATAACTAAGCGCAAAAACTAAACCTAGGGCACACTTTTTTATCAGCAATTTGTCTCCTAATTATAAACATCAACATTTATTAATGTATAGTAAACAATGTTTTCAGACACGGACTCGGAAAGCGACTCGTTACGACCCTTTACGATGTGATTCGGAAGAGTTAACTTGAGGCGCGTAAGAGTCACAAACATAGCGACTCGTTGGATTAATATATATATATATATATATATATATATATAATATTAGATAAAATAATAGAAATTTGGGGGAAATTAAAAATATACAATGTATCCATATGTCAAATAGTATCACAAAATGCATCAAAGTCATGCAACTATCAAAATATAATGGATAAATGGGACCGAGTCGCGACAAAACGAGTCAGACACGAGTCTGGCCATGACTCGGACGAGTCAGACACGAGTCCGACCATAACTCAGAATTGTCAGGGGGCCTATGAGTCACATACCCGAGTCGAGTCATAACTGAGATGAGTCGCGTCAAAATGAGTCGACTCATCTGAGTCACAACGAGTATGAAAACACTGATTGTCAAGATAGAGGTGAAGGCAAGGTGGTCATAGTGACTGCTAGAGAGGAAGATGTGGGTATAGAGGAAGTGGGGGGGAGTTCATGATGGAAGCTTCCCCGACATACTCATTGATGAAAATGATGATATTGATGAAAATAAGTTGATGTGATCACTTGATATGTTAGAGCCTTTAAGGAAGTTTTTTCTTAACTGTAACTTCTTGAATTTAGGTTGTACGAATCTTTAATACTATATATTTTAGATTTTGTTTAGCCCATAAATGAATCATGAAAGACAATAACAAGGTAGTTTCAAGTTATTTTATTTTTTATATTGCCTACTATACATTTGAATTTTATCTATTTTTCACTCTTTTCATATTGCTTTTAAATAATTATATATTTTTTTAAACTAAAAATATATAATTCGTGGGGCTTACGTACACCCCCCGCCTCTCAACAAGCAAAATACCTTGCCTTACGCCTTTGCCTCTGAAAACACTATCTGTAACCAATACAATAAAAATGCACATTTTAAACCTTGAAACAGGGTATCATATGTATTTGCATACTAAAGATAGATCATCAAGGCGTCAGTGATGTAACTGCAAAATGCAAGCCTATTCCAGCTTACATTGGTTTCAATGTATGCCTTTCCTTAAAAAAAAGAATACCAGATGGTTATTTTAGAGAACTAAGCGACAAAAAACAGTTTTTACATACTTATCAAAGATTTAAGTCAGAAGGCAGTTGATCAAGGCAGCTTTGCTTCAAATTAAAGATACGGTAGGACCCAGATATGACATTTAACTTCACTAGCAAAAGGTTGGAATACATACAACATGCTCTCAACCATGTCAAATGATAGCACGCATCCATCAAGGGAAGGAATTCAAACAAACTGAGCATAAAATAGAGTTGTACCCACAAAAACAACTCATGAATGCAGACTTGCTGTACTTGGCGAACCCGTGAATATAGCTCTGTTATTGGTCCTAGAGACTGATGCCTCTGCAATTGCTGCAAAAATCAAACTCAGGTGATATATAAAAAGACCTGATGCAACAGCTCCCTTGATCCAATTGTAAGATCAGATATGATTTCCACATTGGCAAGCATTCAAAGAACAAAATCAAATCAATATGATTTCCACGTACGAATAAAATTAAAAAAGAAAGTGAAACATCTATTTCCAAGTGAAAGCAAAAAAATTTAGTATAGGTTTTTTTTTCTTCTAATATGAAGTATCCATGAAGCATAAATTAGTAGAATTTACATGTTAGATTCTTCACCTTGAGTTGATTGAGGTATCCTGGAATCCTTATCTGCTTCCACTTTCAGACCCTTCTCCCCCTCCTTAACACCGGGGCTTTGAGAATTTGACAGTAACTTCACCTCTTTCTCCCTCTCCTCTTGTTTCACAAGTTTCGGAAGGTGAGAGAGACTCCCCACTCGATCTCTCATGTCTGCAGTAACATGGTTCTGCACACTATTGATAGAAGGGACCTTATTTGCATCATTCCCTGCAATGCCTTGAACCGGTGGCCTGTACACCATCTGGGTTGGCTCAAGGAACTTCATACTCTTGTCTCTCTGCCTGTCCTGGACCTTCTTCTGCGCCGACATGGCCACAGTCACTGCTGCGCCCATCCTCGGCGTCTTCTTCTTTGACTCTGCCACCTCTGCCGCAGGGACAACGGCTATCTTGGCGGACTCCTTCACCTTCTCTCTCTCCTTCTTGGAGAGTGAGAGAGCTCTCTCGAGCATCTCCCTCGCTCTCTTCCTCGCCATGGCGGCCTCCTTGGCCTTCCTCTCTGCATCGGCCCTAGAGGCCACCACCGCTCTACTCATCGAGGCTGCTGCCAGTTGCGCGGCGGCAAGGAGGACCTTTGCCGACGACAGATCTAACGTCCGTCTTTGCCCATCCGCCGGCCGCTCCTCTCCATCCAAGGCTGAAGCCTCTCGGCTGGTGCCGATGGGGAAGTAGGAGAATCCATGGGGGTTGGCGCAGCAGGGGCAGATATACTGGGATGCGGCCTGGGGATCGGGGAGGCACGAGAGGTGGGAGATGGCGGGGCAATTGGAGCAGTAGACGAGGGGGTGGTCGGGCGGCGGGGTCGAGTCGAGGACATCGAAGCAGGAGGAGCAGAAGGCGCCCGGGTGGTACCGGAGGACGCAGGAGGTGCAGAGGCGGCAGAAGACGCCGCGGTGGCGGACGTGGTGGAGTGGCCAGGGGTCCCTAGAGTTGCAGCCGTCGCCGCCGCAGCCGACCGTGTAGGGGTCCCTCTTCGCTGGCGCCGCCGTCGTCATGTCCGCCGCGGCATCGACGGTGTCGGAGATCTAGCCCAGGGAAAACCCTAGAATCCACGAAGAGGAAGACAAAACTAGGGTTATTAGTCCCCGTCCCCTCCCCTCTCTCTCTCTCTCTCTCTCTCTCTCTCTCTCTCTCTCTCTCCTTTTTAGGGTTTTGTTGATTCTCTCTCAAACGGCTCTCGAATCCTGGTGGAGAACCTCGGTCGTCCAGGATTAGATTCGAGCTCCAGGTTCCACAAGCGGGGGATGGATGGGGAGGGTACGAAAGGCTATTTAACTAACCGGGTCCGACAGAGCCGAAAAGCACGTGAATGAGACAAGAAAGCGACAGCAGCTACTGTTTGGAAATTGGAATTCTGAAGTAGAAGTCAATTCTATATAAACAAACGGCGATTCAGGGTAATAAAAAGTTTGTCATCCACAAAAATGAATGGGACATATCCGGCCATCGATTCAAAGTCATAGAAAGCAAAGATCGGGAAAGAGAATGAGAGATGAAGGAGTAGGAAGAGCAACAACAGCGGCATTCTCGTCTGAGCGCCGGTCGGAGATCCTCAATTCCAACCCCCCCTCTACAGGTCAGTATCCTCCCCCTCCTCTTCATCACAACATACAACCAAGAAGCCGGTGGCACGGGACTGCCCCAAACCCCTCTTCTTCTCTCCTTTTTCCTTTTTATCCTCCCTCTCCTTCCTGATCTTCTTCACCTTCTCTCTATGGTGCGGTCAAACAAGGAGGAGGAGCTGGCGCCAGCTATATCCGACGAGACCATCACCCATTGTTCATCTTATCACCGACAGATGTGCTCAAGCGTGCGGAATCGTACTCTGGCCGTGACCTTCAAACCCACCACCCTACTCAGGTTCTCTCTTTCTTCCAACTTCTGTTCAATTTTTTTTTTTTTCTTTTTATATGGGTCCGATTTCTCACAGAATCAAAGAAAGAAAAGATGAAAATAGGGGTGGGGTTCCTATGGGTTTTCTTCTTTTTTTTGTTTAAGTTGGAAGAAGAGGAGGAGGACGAGGAAGGGTGGAGGAATGGGGTGGGCCATTCCCTTCTACCTCTCTATTTTTTTGGGATTTTTTTCATAATAACATATTAAAATTATAAAATTATTAAAATATCGTTACAATTTTTGTAATTTTAAAAGTGGCGCTCTGATTGCCACGTGGCCAATCAGCACCGAAAATTTTATCGCCAAGCCTGTTTCAATGAACCCTTTATCCCGGTTGTAGAGTTTCTTAACGACACTGATTAAACTGAATAGAGTTCAGTTATACTCAATCCTTCTCAAATAAACACATGCTAAAGGGTTCACAGAAAATCTTGCAACCGGGATAAAGGGTTCAATTAATATTGAACCCTGCATTTTGGTTACAGGGTTTAATGTTAATCAGTGTTGTTAAGAACCCTGCAACTGGGATAAATGGTTCACTGAAAACACGTAGCATTGAGTTTTTTTGGTGCTAACCGACCACGTGCATGGCAGTTAGAGCGTCACTTTTGAAATTATAAAAGTTATAACGATATTTTAATAAATTTATAATTTTAAAATGTTAATATGAAAAAAAAATTCTTTTTTTTTTGGTTTCAGGTTGAAGATGAGGAGAAGGAGATGGGGTGGTTTTTTTTTTTGTTTTAGTTTGAAGAAGAGGAGGAGGAGGAGATGGCGTGGTGACGTGTCTAGCAACATCAAATTTACCCCATGTCCCTCTTTTGAACCTTAATTGAGTTGGAGCAAAGTGGAATGCATGGGTATCCAATTCCATTCAATGATGGCAAGAGCTGGTTCTTAGGCCAATGGACCCCCTTCCCACTCATGAGTAGAGGGAGATCTGGTTGTTTTTTGTTTCAAAATTTTCCTTTACTCTTGACCTCTTCCGGTGTGTGTTGTCGTTGAAGGTGGTCATCTGAGTGCTGACAGAAACGGGCATGCACTAGTTGGATAACAAGGTATATACTAATTTTTGTAAATATATTCAAAATTGTAAGTGTGATTTTAACATCAAGTGTTATAGCAAAACGATGACGGAAAAGCTCTGCCCGACGTGCAGTCGGCCACCACTGCACCCCGTCATGGTCACCGCTCGAAAAGCCTATGCTCGATGTGCAATTGGTTGTTGTCTGCCACCTATCACCACCACCACAAATCGGCAGTGAAGGCTCGACCATGATGTTGGACAATTGGCCACTCTCTGAGACCACTTGTTGCGTACATAATCCGGCAATCTACCGAGTTTGACCAAAAACATAAGGTTGGTGCTCAAAGAATCGAATATTGGAGCCTTACAAAGATCACAGACAACCATATAGAGAATCCAATGTACCCACACAATAGTGTAGATGCACGAAAATCGTACCCCATGTGCCATCATCTTATGAATCCTAAAATAGCTAGCCAAAGAACGGTCAAAATGGAATATGTCGACAACTTCCCGGTAAAATAACAAGTGGGTTCAATTGGCAAAAGGTAAAGATGACATCAGAGTCGAGGGTAGCCTTAGCTAGGTAGAGGGTCGAAGGAAACGATAAATTATCTTAAAGAGAATTTTTTAGGCAGAGGGTAGCCTCGGCCACTTTCAGCATTCCGAAAATGTATAATCTTTTGAGTCCGATCGAGGGTAATATGGGCATGTAGTGTTGCAGCCACATATAACCTTGGCCAATGATGTCTTTGTTGGGATGGAATCGGAGGCGCAGCGAAAGTCGGAGCTGATCCCGATGATTGATTCGGTGTGCGATATATTCAAATTTTTCATCCAAATCAAACATATATGCTACAGATGAACGAAATAGGAATCGAACCCCTACGGTCTTCTACCAAATCTAACATAATAATTAAATATGCATGCAAGATTACGGATCTAGGGATTTAGATTTTTTATACCTTCGTGCAGGATTTATCACCGCGATGTCGATCTACGGATTTGATGACAAAGGAAGTATCCATGAGCTAAAGCAATGGTTCTCTTCGAGTTTACCCTGTCTCGCAGTCATGCCAAACCCTAGCACTCAAATCTCTAAGTGCCTTAGAGTGCTAGCCCTCTCCTATTCTAAATCTCACAAACCCTCAAGAGAAAAAGAAAAAAGAGTGAGCGAGAGAGAGAGAGAGAGAGAGAGAGAGAGAGAGAGCATTTTCTGTTTCTCAAAGAGACTCCCAGAGAGAAAGCGAGAGGAGCCTTGAAAACTAACATAAAGAGGGGATTTTTAACCAAAATAAAATCTAAGGGGGGACGGGTTTTCTAGAGAAAACTGTGAGCTAGGGCCTCAGGAACCGTGCCCACCCCCTCATATTTTGCAGATCCCCCTCTCTCCCTAACTGCTCTCTCTCTCTCTCTCTCTCTCTCTCTCTCTCTCTCTCTCTCTCTCTCTCTCTCTCTCTCTCTCTCTCTCTCTCTCTCTCTCTCTTTGTAACCACTTGAGATCTCTTGCCTTATCTCATCCCTAAAATCAAGGGGGAGGGATATTTGAATATTCAAATATTCCTCGTCCCTTGATTTAAGGGATGATGACACCATACACAAACCCTAATAGGGTGGCTGATCTATTAGGGCATGCGGGACATTTTGGTTGGACAAAAATGCCCCCCATGCACCTAGTAACTGATCACATAATGCGGAAGCGTGCATGACCCATTTTTTGTGCGCAATAATATACCCTAACAATTAAGGCACTTATCCACACAACGTTATCACATTGTTGGTTGATGAATAGTGATTTTACTATTCACTAGGGTGCCCTCAGTAAAACATCGGGTGCTACTAACTAAAAGTCACTAAATGATCATTCTGCGTTCTAGTGCAACACGCACACACGGAACCGACCCTATGCGATGTAAAGGCAACATCGCTTGTCTCTACACTACTCTGGGGTTACCATCTAGTGATCGCACTCAGTCTTGTGCACCTTACATGTTCCAGTGCGATTGTAGCGCGGGAAAAAGCACGGGTCGTCTTTATTGCGCAAAATCAGATTACAAGTGTGGCCGGGACCTGGGTGGCTCGGGTGTAGCGAGTCCGGGTTGCGGCGAGTTTTGATCAGGGGATTGTGGGAAAGATCTTTTGGGGGATCCCTTTGATCCGCGTCTCCACGTGGTGTTCGTGCGAGAGCTCTGAAGGAGTTGCCCAAGACAGGGGTCTTTACAGGGAGAGGGTTTTGGAGAGGCTAAGGAATGTCCACCGTTGCTTTGTCCCTTCCGTGCTTCGCGCTTTCTCGGCTAGGGGGTTTTCGGCTTCGTTCCTCGGTCTTCACGTCTTCCTCGTTCCTTGCTTGGCCTCGGTGTCCTTGATCGTCGGTTCGCGGCGTCGATCGAGCTTTTGGTGTTGGCTTTGGCTTTGGCTTTTTGGCTTTGGCTTGGCTCCGGCGTGGCTCTGGCTTTTGCTTTGCTTCGGCGCTTGCACTTGGACGTAGCTGGGAGAGACTTGCGATGCTTTCGTTCTTCCGGACTTCGCGTCGTATCGGCTAGAACGTGTGGTGCTTTTGCTCGTGGCCGGCGTAGTCGCTTGGCTTTGGCACTTGCGTTGCTTTGGCGCGGGCTTTACTGGGGCTTTGCTTTGGCTTCTTGCGTTGGCTTTAGCTTCAGCGTCAACTCGATCTTCTTCTTCGAACGACGTGGGCTACTTCTTCGGTGCTTCGACGGTTTGCGTGTCGACTGGACTTCTCTTCTTCTCCGGGCTTCTTTGGCGTGATCAGAGTCGAAGAATGCTTTCGAAGATAGTGGGGATAGCACCGATCTCCGTGCGACGGTTGTGGCGTCGGCTTTTGTTGATGAAGACGATGAGGGTAGCGACGGTCTCCGTGCGACGGTTGTAGCGTCGGCTTTTGTTGATGAAGACGACGTGGGTAGCGACGGTCTCCGTGCGACGGTTGTAGCGTCGGCTTTTATTGATGAAGACGACGGGGTAGCGACGCTTCAGACGATCTGCTCCAGCCTTTCTTCTTCGTGGATGGTGCAAACGTTTGTCGAAGACGATGGGGTGATGACGCTTCGTTCCTCTTCTCCGGGTCTTGGAGCTTGATCGGAGTCGAGGGTTTGTTGGAGTCGACGGGGTAGTGCCGCTCCGAGCTTCTTCTCCGGCCTTTGCTTCTGGCGTCTTCGGAGTCGAAGGGTCTTCTCTTTCGAGCTTTCTTCTTCGTGCACGGAGTCGAAGTCTTGATCTTCGTGTGCAAGGGTCTTCACGTTGATGAGGACTTTCAGTAAGCCGATCCCTCGGGACAGGCTTGACTGTGCCTCGTGAAGCCTTGGGTCGATGAAGAAGCGTCTCCTCTTCTGCAGAGCTCCCGTACTTCGTCTTCAATCTTCGACCTCGACCCTTGTGGCGTTGGCTTCTTCTCCGAGCATATTCGGTGTAATCGGAGTCGAAGGCTTGTTGGAGATGACGACGGGTGTAGCGCCGCTTCTCTTCTTCTCCAGGCTTTTGGGCTTGATCGGAGTCGAAGGCTTTGTTGAAGGTGACGGGTGTAGCGCCGCTTCTTTTCTTCTCCGGGCTTTTGGGCTTGATCGGAGTCGAAGGCTTGTTGGAGACGACGGGGTAGTGCCGCTCCTCTTCTTCTCCGGGCTTTTGGGCTTGATCGGAGTCGAAGGCTTGTTGGAGACGACGGGGTAGTGCCGCTCCGATCTTCTTCTCCGGGCTTTTGGGCTTGATCGGAGTCGAAGGCTTGTTGGAGACGACGGGGTAGTGCCGCTCCTCTTCTTCTCCGGGCTTTGCTTCTGGCATCTTCGGAGTCGAAGGGTTCTTCTTCTCCGAGCTTTCTTCTTCGTGCACGGAGTCGAAGTCTTGATTTTCGTGTGCAAGGGTCTTCACGTTGATGAGGACTTTCAGTAAGCCGATCCCTCGAGACAGGCTTGATTGTGCCTCGTGAAGCATTGGGTCGATGAAGAAGCGTCTCCTCTTCTGCAGAGCTCTCGCACTTTGTCTTCAATCTTCGACCCATCGACCTTGGTGACGGTTATGGTGTCGGCATCTTCTCCGGGCTTTTGGGCTTGATCGGAGTCAAAGGCCTTGTTGACGACGACGGGTGTAGCGCCGCTTCTCTTCTTCTCCGGGCTTTTGGGCTTGATCGGAGTCGAAGGCTTTGTTGAAGGTGACGGGTGTAGCGCCGCTTCTCTTCTTCTCCGGGCTTTTGGGCTTGATCGGAGTCGAAGGCTTGTTAGAGACGATGGGGTAGTGCCGCTCCTCTTCTTCTCCGGGCTTTTGGGCTTGATCGGAGTCGAAAGCTTGTTGGAGACGACGGGGTAGTGCCGCTTCGATCTTCTTCTCCGGCCTTTGCTTCTGACGTCTTCGGAGTCGAAGGGTTCTTCTTCTCCGAGCTTTCTTCTTCGTGCACGGAGTCGAAGGGATGATCTTCTTGTGCAAGGGTCTTCACATTGATGAGGACTTTCAATGGGCTAAGCCGATCCCGACGGGACAGGCTTGCCCGTGCCTCGTGAAGCCTTGGGTCGATGAAGAAGCGTCTCCTCTTCTGCAGAGCTCCCGCACTTCGTCTTCAATCTTCGACCTCTTCTTCATTCCCCCACCCCCTCTATTTATAGGCAAAGGGGAGGGGAGAGAGATATGGGAACTTTTAATTTTAAATCCCTTTTCTATCTCTCTCATAATTGCCCGGGATTTATTCATCCATTGATGAGGGGAATAACGTTTATTTGTTTTCCTTTTCTGGCGATGCAATTATGGCTGGATTTCGCACACGAAATCGATGGCGATCGGGCGCTTCTTCTTGTGCGTCGGATCGAGGGATCGGCGCAGATCCGCGTGTGTGCAGACATCATACGCAACCTCCCCCCGCGCATGGCGATATTGCCTTCCTTTTCTTTATTTTCTTTCCTTTTCTTTTCTTTCCTTTTCTTTTCTTTCCTTTCTTTTCTTTCCTTTTCTTTTCTTTCTTTTATTTTCTTTCCTTTTCTTTTCCTTCCTTGCAGGGCCGGCCGGCCCACCATGGGGTTCGGGTCCTAGTAGGGCCGGCCCCATGTGGCTCGGGTCCTAGTAGGGGCCGGCCCCATGGGGTTCGGACCCTAGTAGGGGCCGACCCCCCTTGAAGCATGGGGTCCGCTCCTCTTTGCTAGGTGCGAGTCGGGTCCGGGTCCGCATCGGTGCGCGCGAGTCGGGTCCGCGTGTCGGGTTTGCATCCGCATCGGCACACGTAAGTCGGGTTCGGGTCCGAGCGAAATTCGTGTGTCTACAGCGATGTATTCATGGAACGCAAGGTGGTTATGGCATCTTTTCTTCAACTCTAATTATGCAGTGAGACTAGGAGAAAGTAAAAGTATGACATGATTGTGAACAGGGTGGAACCTTCAGGGACTAGGATTCAAGGCTTCCAACCGGGCCCGATCGACACACTACACAAGTGTCTCCCTAAATCCTCTGGTACCCAGTTAACCTGTGTGGCCACCTAAAGTGCGTCGTAGGCTGCATTCCAATCCTCCTAGATTTACTACGCTCTATCGCATACCCCTGCCCTCATCTTAGTAATGGTAATGCGATGTCCCTCCACTTGGTGCCATGTGTCGACTCGAGCGGTGGAAAGCACCATCAGACTCGAGTGACAATCTGATTAGGTTCCTTCTAGGTTGACTATCACATCGCACCTCTGATCACTTTGGCTAAGCAACCGGATCCGGTCAACAACTCAATTGCTGACCACCAGGGTTGGGTTTTAGTGCGGTGTATATCAAACTAAGGAACTCATCTCCCGGTAGGGATATGGATGGCCTACAGAAGTGGCATGCTGATGCAACGCCAGCCCAGTAACCCAGCACACCGTGGTATTGGGTTGTGGTTAAATCGCTCACACGTTGGTGAACCAAAATTACCCGCAACTGGTTAGTCCATGGTCACAGTTCCTCAGGTTTAATGACTGATTACCCTAAGCATCATCTCTTCATCATCAGAGTTAGAATTGTCAAGAATCATGTCCATCAGACGATTGTGTAACATGGTGGCGAGAGAATGGACGTAGAAATAAGAAAAGATGGGAAGAAAAAGAGGGTTGAGAGTTTTTTGGTGTTGAGAGTGATGTTATACCATATATATCGGAGGAAGCTATTTGTCATATATATATATATATATATATATATATATATATATATATATATATATATATATATATATATATATATATATATATATATATATAAAATAAGGGACAACGGTTGTGGGGGGGACAAATGAACTGAGACAAAGGAGTGGCTAAGATTTATCTAGAGGAGGGGGATAAACATGGATACTCGATCACAGTCGTCCATTTCCTAGCCCCAACCAACGTATCCCACTCACCCTCCCCCTTAAATTCCACTCACCCTCTTAAATCCCCCTCTTAAATCACCATAACCCATCCCAACCCTATTAAATCAGCCTCTTAAATCCCCCAGAGAGAGAGAGAGAGAGAGAGAGGAGCCCTATCTGATCCGTCCGATCAGAACCCCGTCCGATCAAGCCCTCGGTGCCCGCAGCCCCCATCTCCCTTAAACCAGCCTCTTAATTCCCCCTATCCGTTCGATCTGAACCCGTCCATCAATCACAGTCGTCCGTTTCTCCATTGCCCTCCTCTCCTCGGTAAATTGCACTGAGCCCTCGAGACCCGAACCCCTCCTCTCCTCTGTTCTCCCACCCCTCCTCTCCTCTCCTCTGTTCTCCCACCCCTCCCCTTCGACCGAACACACACACACACACACACACACACACACACAGAGGGAGGGAGAGGGCCATCGAAGACCTCCAACCGCCCCACCTTCTCCCCCATCCCCTTCGACCGAACAGATAGAACCGGCACCGTCGACGACCTCCAGGTGTAGGCGGCATCCATCTCCACCACCACCGTCTATCTCCTTCCCCACCAAATCTGAACATCCACCCCCGACGACACCACATCAGAGGCCCCGCCGTGCTTGGAGTTGGTTGTGGTGGTGTTGATGTGGTCCTTCCCCACCAAATCCGAACCTCCACCCCCGACGACACCACATCAGAGGCCCCGCCGTGCTTGGAGTTGGTTGTGGTGGTGTTGATGTGGTGGTGGTGTGTGGCGGTGGTGACCCTCCAAGCTCGGGCGGCAAGTAACCCCCCCTTCTCTCTCTCTCTCTCTCTCTCTCTCTCTCTCTCTCTCTCTCTTATATTGTTTGTTTTTTTTTTTTTGTTCTTGAAATAGGTCAGTGGTGGTGTTGATGGTGCGGTGGTGGGGGTGGTGATATGGTGGTGGTGGTGATGTGGTGGGGGTGGTGCCATGGTGGTGTTGGTGTAGTGGTGGTGGATCCTGTGAATGGTGCGGTGGTGGTGGGATGGTGGTGATGGTGGCCGGGTTGGGATGGTGGTGGTGGTGACCTCCATGCTCGGGCGGCAAGTAAGCCCTCTCTCTCTCTCTCTCTCTCTCTCTCATTGTTTGTTTTGTTTTTTTTTCTCTTGAAATAGGGCAGTGGTGGTGTGGATGGTGCGGTGGCGGTGGTGGTGGGGTCGTGGTGGTGGCCGGTCGTGGTGGTGGTGTTGATGTGGTGGTGGTGGTGGGGGGTCGTGGTGGTGTTGATGTGGTGGTGGTGCCGTGGTGGTCAGGGCCGTCTCGATACAATCTGAGGCCTAAAGCAAAAATTCTAAACGGAGCCTTTTTATTTAAAATTTTTTAAAATAATATTATTACTAAAAAAATAGATAATATGAAAAAACTATTTAAAATTTATTCTTCTAGCTTTTTGGGAAGCAAAATTGCTAATGATACTTTTATATTCAAGTGTTTCCAAAATATTTTTTTCAATCGATGAAAATGACTAATCCACTTAATCTTTTTTTGAAGTTTATGATATCCGGAATCATATTTTCTAGTAGACATTTCTATAAATAATAGAAAGTTGCAGACAAATAAAATAAATATCTTCGTACTAGAAGATTGAATTCAATTTAAAAATAACTAAAATATAAAATTTAAAGAAACTAGAAAGATAGAACCTGGAGTCGTAGGAATAAGAAAATTGATGAATCTGTGAATGATTCCAATGTACTTTAGTTATGTTCCAAATAACAAAAGCCTTTTGATTAAAAGGATCAAGCACTAAAAATCTGTAGAGAAAAATAACACTTTTCAGTAAATAAATAAGCAAGAATTAAAAAAATAATAAAGAACTTGCTAATTACTTAATTTGATGGATGGCAAAAAAAATACCTTCGATTCGAGGGTTTCGAACGAATAGTACGATCGGCCGACGGCGTCGCTCGGTCGGTGGTCGGTCCGTCAGTGTTGCCGCGTCAAATGAAGAAGGGAGAAGTGAGAATGAAAGAGAGAGAGTCTGAGAGAGAGAGAGAGAGAGACTCGATCGATTATCGTCCAGTCGCGCGGTCAACGGTGCCCGGTGGCTAAGTTAGCAGTTAGCACGGGTGACCCAGTGACGGCCGTGACGGGTGACGCCGTGACGGGCGTCGAGCACAAAGACAAGAGAGGGGAGTTGTGGCCCTGTGGGCACAGCGGGCCGGCGGCGCGGCGCCTATCGGCCTATGGCTAGCGCGTTGGTACTTGGTGCCTTGGTGGTCACCCGGTATGACCGGCCGACGGCGTCGGTGCGTCGCTCGGTCGGTGAGTGTGACTCGGTGTGAGTCGGTGGTCGGTCCGTCGCCCGACTCGCCCGTCGGTGTTGCTGCGTGAAGGCCCGGAAGGGAGAAGTGAGAACGAGAGAGAGAGAGAGAGAGAGAGAGAGAGAGAGAGATGTATAAAAAAAGGTAAAGAATTTTTTTTTTTTTGGTAACACCGTTTATGCATGGCTGACATTGAATTGCTGATGTCTCGGAATCCAATCCCACATTCCCACCAAAACTTTGGTAAGTGTAACGGACACATGCATGGCTTGATGGCTGACAGCTAAGCAAAAAAAAATTTTGCTTTCTTATTTTGGTGCCATCACTGCTATGGGCCGTTTTGCTGTTGTAGAGTGTTTTGGGCCCAAACGAGCCAAAGCATAACTGAAGCCTAAAGGCCCAATCAATGGGGGCCTTCTTCAGAAGTGGGGCCTTAGGCAATTGCCTGAGTTGCCTTACTATTGGGCCGGCCCTGGTGGTGGTGGTGGATCGTGTGGATGGTGCGGTGGTGGTGGGGTGGTGGTGTTGATGTGGTGATGGTAGCCGAGGTGGTGGTGTGGATGGTGTGATGGTGGTGTTGACGAGAACCGGCCACCAGTCTCAATAAGTAAGCCCCTCTCTCTCTCTCTTATTAGTTCTTTTATTTTTTTTGTTCTTGAAACATGGCAAGATATGAGAGGGATTTCTCAAAAAATTATGGTGTGGATGGTGCAGTGGTGGTGGTGTGAGGGGTGGGGTGGTGGTGTTGAGTAGAAAGTTTATTTTATTACAAAATTTTCGAATAATGGAGAATTAATGGGCCAAATCTCCTTTCGATCATGTTGTGGTGGTTCTTGAATGTTATTCATAATCAGGCAGGTTCCGTCATCTGGCCAGATGGATCGCATTCCGCCTCAAGCTCCACCACCAGACCTTGAACCATAGTCGGACTAAAGCGTCTCCAGTTTGTACATAGTTTTTTTTTTCTTTTTAAAGGATAGAGTCTATAAAAAAAATTTGATTGCATCAGTTTGTAGAGTATTTTTTCCTTATGACAGGATAAAATCTACAAATCTTTTTAATAAACAGTCTACAAATTTAAAAGTTTTTTTTTTCTTTCATTAAATTCAAACTAGCCAATTTGATCCTCTGTTTTTTCAAGCAACTTGATCCTCTATTTTTTAAGATAGATGTTTCTCACATGTATTTCTTTTCTTCGTTTTCTCTTTTTTTTTAAAAAAAAGGGTTGGGAAAGAGAGAAGGGACCACAAACACTGAGATGGATATCACTGTTTGCTCTCCTGTTGAGATCACCCCCATCTCATCTCCTCAGGTAACATACACTCGCGCTCGCTCTTTATTGCTATTCATCTCTATTTCTTAAAAAAAACATAAAAAATAATGTATTTATAAAAAACGGTACAAAACTTCTTAAATTATTAAAAAAGGTATTACCAGTCTACTGTATAAAAAAAATTAACCTAAATTACACTTTGCACCCTTGAAGTTTAGCTCAAAAACACTTACCCCCCTATAGTTTTTGTTCCAAATTGCACCCTAAAGTTTGAAATGTTAGCACAATACCCCCTTTTGTCAACTACCTAATTTCCTCATTTGGTAATTTTTATTTGATAAAAATTTAATTGAAGGGGGTAAAAAGTAGTTTATAAAATATAAGGGGGTTAAGTGTTTTTGAGCTAAACTTCAAGAGGGCTATTTTTTAAAAGGGTACTTAACCCCCCTGTATTTTTTTTAGGGGGCAATTGCACCCTAAAGTTTGAAATGTTAGCACATTACCCCCTTTTGTCAACTACTTAATTTCCTCATTTGGTAATTTTTATCTGATTAAAACTAAATTGAAGGGGCAAAATGTAGTTTATAAATTACAGGGGGCTTAAGTGTTTTTTAGCCAATCTTCAGGGGGGCAAAGTATAATTTACGTTTTTTGAACCAATCAATTTTCTCGACTGTACAACCAGTGTAATTTTTTTTTTTAAAAAAGGGTTACTCACCTGTACAATAGGCGGGGTATTTTTTTTTTATAAATAAGTTACTCGCCTATACAATAGGTGGGGTTAAAAAAAAAAACTAAAGGATCGCCTATACAATAGGCGGGTACGGCCTTTTCAATAATTCAAGAAGTTTTGTACCGTTTTTTATCAATATATTATTATTTATGCTTTTTTAAAGAAATTGTTGATTAATCTAATTTGTGTGGTTCATTGTAATCCATTCTCAACCATACTCATCACAGTTCATACTCAACCATGGATCCAATAATACATAATATGTTATTAGTCATAAATTAATAAAAAATTCATTCCATTTGTAGCTTTGTTATTTTTATATTTTTTGAAATATGTTTGATGTGTTTGCAGTTGGCCGTGACATACCCAACTAACATGTCCAACTCCGCTACTAATCTGGACTCTATGTCAGTTGACAATGAAGTGATGCCCGTCGACACCCAAGGTCGACCCATCTCTGCAACAGTACTCACCCAGGTTCGCCACAGTCGCTCATATGTATTACCATATGCACTTCAAATTACAATACTACTATCAACACATCAAATTACAATACTGCCATCAGCCGATGCCATAAATTTTTATATTTCTCAACTATGCATGTAGTGATTTATTTTAGAACCATTTAATCCGGAAATGAGAAAACAAAGAATTATATACATTTTGGTTTCTAAACATTTTAATCCTAGAATGAATGAATGGTAAATATAAATAAAAAAGAAATACATATGGTTTCTCAACACTGGTATTTATAGACTGTTGTAAGAATCTCAATGGGACAATAATTTTAGTAATTTGAATAGGAAATGAAGAAGTGCAGTGTACCCACCTAGGTTCGCCACAGTCGCTCATATGTATTGCCTTTTGCACTTTAAATTACAATTCTGCCATCAGCCGATGCCATAAATTTATATATTTCTCAAATATGCACGTAGTGTGATTTATTTTAGAACCATTTAATACATAAATGACAATTCTCTTTCTCTCTATCTTTCTCCTGCTGTGCCCCCCGGCCCCCTCAACTTTCTCTCTATCCCGTTGTACACCCCCCTCCTTCCCTCCCTCCCTCTCTCTCTCTCTCTCTCTCTCTCTCTCTCTCTCTCTCTCTCTCTCTCTCTCTCTCTCTCTCTCTCTCTCTCTCGCACGCGTGCGCGCAAGCCTGTTGTGCGTCCCCTCGCAACCATTTGTTAAATGCTGGTCAAGGTTAAAATTAGCTTTTAACCATCGAATGCCCAAAGCATGTGTAAGGCCTTGGGTCGGGCCATCTGCGGGTTGTAGCTTCACAACTCTCTCTATCTATCCCACTGTGTGCACCCCCCCCGCTCTCTCTCACTCGCTATGCGCCCCCCCCCCCCCCCTCTCTCTTTCTTTCTCTTGCGCTCGCGCCTACGCCTGTTGTGCGTCCCCTCACAGGCATTCGTTTAAAAGCCTGTTAGGGTAAAAATTAGCTTACAACCGTCGAATACCACCAAAGCATGTATAAGGCTTTGGGTGGGGTCTTCTGCGGGTTGTACCTTCATAGTTATTCATTTGCATGCCGGTCAGGACTGAAATCAGTAGGCTGCAGTCGAATGCCACCGAAGCATGGGTGAGGCTTTGGGTTGGTTCGTTTAGGGGTTGTCCCCTCCGGTGAAGAGAGAGAGAGAGAGAGAGAGAGAGAGAGAGAGAGAGAGAGAGAGAGAGAGAGAGAGAGAGAGAGAGTGTGTGCCACTAGAGCATGGGTAAGGCCTTGAATCGAGTCACTTTTAGGTTGTATCCTCACAGTCATTCGTTTGTATACCGGTCGGGACTGAAAATAGTCGGCAACCATCAAATGCCACCACAGCATGGGTGAGGCCTTTGGTCGGGTCGTCTTAGGATTGCCCCCTCCAACAAAAGAGAAAGAGAGAGCAACCTAGATGGAGGGGGGTTCCGAGTTAAAACCTCACCATAATCATTAGTTTGCATAGCAGTCGGGATAAGTGGGTCGGCAATCGTCAGGATATTGTTGACACCCTTGAATTATTGAACTCCCTAATAATATAGTTACCGCTCTTGAAATCTCCCTTTGCCACCCTCGAAATATTATGAACCCCCCCTCTTGAAATAATATCGTTGCCCATGAATTATTATTGTCGCCCTCAAAATATTGCTGTCTTCCTCTAAA
Organism: Chamaelirium japonicum; assembly: GCA_947650365.1. Lineage (NCBI taxonomy): Eukaryota > Viridiplantae > Streptophyta > Magnoliopsida > Liliales > Melanthiaceae > Chamaelirium > Chamaelirium japonicum. The sequence goes on along the minus strand of OX393551.1, from coordinate 87,089,151 downwards.
TATTATCACCGCCCTCAAAATGTTTTCGTCGCCCTCGAAATCATTTTCGTGACCTTGGGCACGGGGTTTTTGCTAGTATATATATATTGGAAAAGGGATGCTGGACCTGAGGTGCAGCGTCGTTGCTGCACCTCAGGCATTGTTTTATCTACCGAGAAGTTTTGGAATTTGATGAAATTTGGTGACGGTGTTGTCTAAAGTAAGATGATCATCCTCACCAATTTTCATCAAATTTCATAACTTTTAGGGGGGTCAAATGGTCGAAGCAAAATCAGCCGTCCATAGTCACTGTTAAAATCTGCAGATTTTGCTTCGGCCATTTGACCCCCCTAAAAGTTTTGGAATTTGATGAAAATTTGTGAGGATGATCATCTTATCCTAGACAACACCCTCACCAAATTTCATCAAATTCCAAAACTTCTAGGTAGGTAGACAAGCGAGAGGTGCAGCGTTGTTGCTGCACCTAGGGTGCAAGCTCCCCACCCCATATATATATATATATATATATATATATATATATATATATATATATATATATATATATATATATATATATATATATATATATATATATATATATATATATATATATATATATATATATATATATAAGGAAGCTATCGTGTTAGAATGTGTGCCCAACGGAAAAAATAAAACCGTTGGTGAAATAGTGCATCGCATCGGAATGTATGTCCAATAGACAAAAATAAGTTCGTTGGTGGATATGTGAATCGCATCGGAATACATACCCAACGAACAGAAATAAGACTATTTGTGAAAATGTGTGTTGTGTCGGAATACGTGCCCAACGGACAAAAAAATCATTGGTGGACACGCATGTTGCATTGCAATGCGTGCCTTGAATTTTCTTATATTTATTATAATTTTTTGATATTGAAAATTGTTTTATCTGAATTATTATAATTATTTGATATTGAAATTATTTTATTTGTGTTATTTATAATTTTAGATGATTTTTAACTATTTTTAATTACTTATTTTAAGTGGATAATGGGAGCTTGTAATTTCATGAAAAGTCATGGGCAATTTGGTCTTTTGAAAATAGGGGGTGGGATAGGGGCCGTTTGGATAGGTATTTCCTCTCCACCACTTATTTGGATGACATGGCATGCATGCTTGGAAACCCAAATATAAGGGATGGGGACATGGAGGCATAGGAGTTGCTGCAATCACATAAAAGAGAATTAATGTATGAGAGCTTTAAAGGAGAAGAAGGAAAGGAAAGATAGAAGGAAAGCATAGGTGTTCGTCTCTCAGTTGCCGTCGAAAGAGGTGGAGGAAGCTGCCGTCCAAATGAGGGAAGTGAAGGGCGACTCAATGGGAGCTAGGGTTTTAGTAGTAAAGTAAAAGGGTAGTTAGGTCCCAAAGAATTTTCAGTGGCCATTTTCGTGCAGATTTTTTGACGGGGTCCATTCTCAACAATAGTTGAGAGTTGGTGGCCATTTCGGTAAAAACCTCAAAAAAATTCATCGGCGCAAGTCAGCAATCCAATGGCCATCTCCTCGCTCCTCGCGCCATCCCCGCCCTCGTCCCCGCTCCATTCACACTCCTTACCCGACCCGCGCCGTACCACCCTCCGCGGCCTTGACTCCTGCTCCACCATGCCGGAGCTCCGGCAGTACCATTCCCAGCTCGTCCGCCTCGGCCTCGCCGACGACAACGACGCTGCCGGCCGCCTGCTCCGTTTCTGCGCCCTCTCCCCCTTCGGTGACCTCGCCTACGCCCTCCGCCTCTTCCACCGCCTCGCCAATCCCGACCCCTTCATCTACAACACCCTCATCCGCGCCCACTCCCACTTCTCCTCTTCCCACTGCTCCGCCGCCCTCCTCTACTCCGAGATGCTACTTCGTTCTGTTCCCCCCAACAACTTCACCTTTCCGCCTCTAATCAAGTCCATCTGCACCTACCGGGCCCTGGATCTCGGCAAGCAGGTCCACGCCCACGTCCTCAAGCTTGGCTTCCATCCCGACGAGTACTCTCAGAACAACCTGATCAACATGTACCTGAGCTGCAGCCTCCCATACGAATCTCGGCGAGTCTTCGATAGCATGATTCGCCCGAATCTCGTATCTTGGACCACAATGATCAGTGGATATGCTCGATTTGGCATGTTTGATGATGCTCGTGACATGTTTGAGAAAATGCGGGAAAAGAACTCTGTTTCATGGAATACTATGATCGCTGTATATGTGCAGAGCGGGCAGTTGTGGGAGGCATTCAGCCTCTTCCATCGGATGCAGGCAGCAGGAGTCGGGCTGGACAAGTTTGTGTCGGCCACTATGCTGTCAGCTTGCGCCGACCTGGGCGCGTTAGAGCAAGGGCGGTGGATACATGGGCACATCAAGAAGAGCGGCATCGATTTGGACCCAAAGCTGGCGACCGCAGTCATCGACATGTATTGCAAGTGCGGTTGCTTGGAGAGGGCATACGAGGTGTTCAATGGGTTGCGGAGCAAAGGGCTATCGTCGTGGAACTGCATGATTGGAGGGCTGGCGACACATGGCCAAGGAGAAGCCGCAATCGAGTTGTTTAAGGATATGGAGAAAGAAACGGTCACGCCCGATGATATCACTCTCTTGAACATCCTCACCGCTTGCTCACATTCAGGCTTGGTTCAGGAGGGCCGTCATTACTTCGATTACATGGTTCAAGCTTATGGCATCAAGCCTAAGGTGGAGCATTTCGGTTGCTTGGTTGACTTGTTCGGTAGGGCGGGGTTGTTGGAAGAAGCTAAGAAGATTATAGAAGGGATGCCTATGGATCCGGATGCAAGTGTGTTGGGTGCCCTTCTTGGAGCATGCAAGATTCATGGCGATATCGATTTGGGGGAGCAAATAGGGAGACAGGTGATCGACCTAGAGCCTGAGAACAGCGGGCGGTATGTGCTATTGGCTAACATGCTCACGAGCGCTGGTTGGTTGGACGATGTCGCTGAGGTTCGGAGGTTGATGGTCGACAGGGGGGTGAGCAAAGAGCCCGGTTGTTCAATGATCGAATTGGACGGTACGGTCAACAAATTCATTGCTGGAGGGAAGTCTCATCCGGAGGCTTGTGAAATCTACGCCAAGGTTGATGAGATGTTGCAACGAATAAGATCAGAGGGGTATGTGCCAGACACTGATGGGGTGCTGCATGACGTCGATGAGGAGGCGAGGAAGATTCCAGTATACTACCATAGCGAGAAGCTCGCAATTGCTTTTGGGTTGTTGCACACTATACGGGGTGAGACCATACGTATCTCAAAGAACTTGCGAGTGTGCAGGGATTGTCATGCGGCGAGCAAGCTTGTATCGAGAGTTTTCGATCGTGAAATCATTGTTAGGGATCGAAAACGGTTCCACCATTTTAAAAGAGGAGAATGTTCTTGCAAGGATTACTGGTGAATGTGGGCTGTTCGAGATGCATAGATATGCACATCTAGAGGTTCCTTTGCAATTCTTGTAAATGAGGAGATCAAAGAGAATATGTGGAGACATATATGGCTGGCCATCTCTATTGTGAGGGAACACTGGTCAAGCTAGGAACCCTAACATGCACTATGGCCTAACATCAAACTCTTTAATGGAGGCACACCCTTTCTGTCATTGATTTAATTCCCCCGTGAAAGAGCACCTTCAGAGGACATAGTACATCCCGAGCTTCGCCTCTATTAACTTACTCCTAGAGGCATGGGACCAATCGGAACCCTGCTATTGATATAGGCCGGATACACGTACTGCCTTCATAACCTGCTTGTTTAAAGTCAGTCGAGGCTAAAGTCGCTTTGTTACTTATTCCATTAGAAACCACATTTTTTTCCGGTCTATCACATTCATACATTCACGATTCATATGACTATATTGATCTTGCTTAAAGGTATATATTCTATTTGCTCGCAATTCTCATTTGATTTCGAATAAAGCAAACTGGGCTTTAATTTTCCATGTGATGGACCTGGAAGAGGGGGTACATGTCAAGTATCCAACATGTTCTAAAATTTGGCTTGATCTTATAGTCTAAAGAATTTCGTACCTTGCTGTAAATGGAATAGTAGTAAGTAGTTTCTGCAAGAAAGATCGATTACTTATACCTAGTACCGGTGATACGGCCCCCGCTCTGATGACGGTACAAAGGCTGAAATCAACAGAATATTTTGAATCATTCATGAACATTATAGAAAATATAATTTAATTCTTGAACCTAGCTTTGATCGATCAATGTGTGATATTTGGAATCCACATTTCTAATAGAATCGCAGTGATCTCTGGATTGATCAGAAAACCCTTTTCAATTGGTTGGAATAATCCATTACTTGAACAAAAATGGATCCTGTTGGAATAAATCAGATCGCAACTTTGAATATGAAATTCAAAGGGACCAAATAGGAAATGACCCTCCGAATCATTTAATTACATAGAAACATATGATCAACCAACATTTGAGAAGACATGGTTTGATCCTTTCTAAACCGAGAGATCTGTGAATTGGCATCCCGATGCATGTTAATACAAATGAACCAATGGGAGCCTGAATAGTTTATAAATGACTCATGGCCGGATAGTACCAAAATACAGGATTAGTTCTTTAAAAATTCATAATATTCAAATTATTAATCTGAATATGAGCATTATTTGGAGAATCATTTGACCAGAAGAGAAATTTTTTTTTAGGAAATCGTGGTCCACTTAGTAATATTTAGAATAATTATGCATTGTTCTTTTGAGCTCCTATTAATCCAATTGGCTAGTATTCACTTGTGACAATTACAATTCACATAACCTAAAATTTCGATGTTATTTGAGGCAGCATATATAATTCACATGGTAAATTAAAATTTTCATAATTTAAAGTCTTTTCTTTTGCACCTTGAGATACATGTCAATTACGGTATCGAAACAATAAGGACATGATCTTAAACAAACATTGGTAATCAACTTAGACGGTTTATCAATTATAAGACAAAAATAAAATTAATGTTAAAAAAGGACAATCGTGCCATAGAGGGATTTCTCAAAAAAAGAAGTGCAATCATGTTTTAGAGAAAGAGTTCAGAGAGGTGCAATCCTGTTTAGAGAGAAGTGCAAATCTAGAGAGAGAGAGAGAGAGAGAGAGAGAGAGAGAGAGAGAGAGAGAGAGAGAGAGAGAGAGAGATTCATTTATGAGTCAGAAGAAAGACCTTCACTAGCCACCAGGGGATAGAAGAGTTGGCAAAGCAACTGATGCTTTTGAAAAAAAAAACCTAGCCAATAGTCCGATAACCGTACTCGAGCACCAAATTAACCAGTTGAATGAAGGTGGACTCATAGCAGAACCCCTTGTTCCTTCAAATCAAGTATTCCCCCACTGCTTAATTTTGTATCAACTAGTCGTGAAGAAAGGAAGCTATTCCAAAAGAACAAAGTCTTGAAGAAAGGAACCACTTCACTTACGATAAGCCTGATCAGCAGTACCTGCTAAATATACTAGTCCTGAGCATTATCTTCCTAAGTACAATACGACCTAGAGGTAGAGGAGAACTGAAAGTAGAAGAAAGAGAAGAACATCTCCTCTTTCTTTCTCCTCTCTCTTTTTATCTTTCTTGCTCTTAGATTCTTCCCTCGAGCTTGCCCTCTCCCGACTTTGTGTGGAATTTTTTTTGCTCCAGCAGTCGGACGCTCTAGATGCTCAGTGATGCATCTGAACCATACAGTGAAAAGTATGGCCATCCATTCTAAACTTTACACCCAACCACAACCCGTGTATGTCATCCATACCCTTTTTACATATCATAAGACTGCTTACTTTCTCACATTAGTGAACAGTCCAGATGCATCACTGACCATTTAGGGCGTCCCTTTGCTGGAGTAAAAAAATTTTCACGCAGAAGACATGCAATGTTTCTTTTTCAGGACAAAAAGGGGACAAATTTTTTGCTCCAGCGATAGGACACTCAAGATGCTTAGTGATGGATTTGAATCGTTCCCCCTAATGTGCAAGGAGAAAAGGAGTAGTCTGACATGCACAAGTTGTGACTTGGTGTCATGTTTCGATCGGACTGCTTCCTACTCTTTAGTGAACAGTCCAGAAAAAAGACGTCTTTATTTTGTGTCGGCGTACAAAAGCACCCCTAAAAACTCATTTTTAGATACATCATACTCGCTTCTAATTCTGTTTCATCTGTTGCTAAGGGCACCCCCAATCAGGACTACTTTTATTTGAGGCACCCCTAACCTCATGCCAGTTTTTATTGTTGTTGCTGATTTAAAGTCTTTCTTTCCAAGCAAAATCTGATCTTCAACTAACAAAGGTGCCCATCTTAAGCGGTTTATCAATTATAAGACAACAAATTTTAATGTTTTTTTTTAGAATTCCCTCCTAAAATAAAAATTAATGCTGAGAGAGAGAGAGAGAGAGAGAGAGAGAGAGAGAGAGTAATCATCACATATCAGACAGAATAAAGACAACCACCGATTCCAAAATACTTAACAGAAATATGGTAGCAGCAACCATTAAAGGACAAATATTACAGCATAGGAACCAATTGTTTTAACATTCAACTGAGGACAGAAACTGAATCAACTCATAGGATTCAGCTAAAATACTGGAACAATATTGCATAGGGTTATCAACTGGATTTATCGACCGCGCGAACAAACAGATAGGCCTGATCAGACCTACATGCCAACTTCATATAACTACTACAGCAAGGTGTCTTCTCCTTTGATGAAGAAAATAACCCCCCCCCCACAGATAATAATAACCAACATCCTAATTAAAAAGCTTTCTGCAGCAAAAGATTAATAGAGAGAGCTCTTCTGGGAAGCCAAGTGTCTTCGTCAAACGGCCATAACGAAACACAAACGGGTCCCCAACTAGTTCCTGATTAACCACTGTAACCCTACTGTGGCAAGCTGTGATTTCTCCACTGGAGGTCAACTAGTCACTGATACATCCAACTGTGGAGAAAATACAACCCAGAAACCAGTCACACCTACTATGACGACTCCAACAAACCCAAGCCGATAGTCCGATAACACGAGCACCAAACCAGTTGAACGAATGGTGGACTTGTTGTGGACCTCAACTTGACTTCAAGAAAAGGAACCATATCTTTTAAAGTACAATACCACCTAGGCAACAGTAGTCTGCTTCATCGGTATTATACCTCCATTACCAAACCTACAGCTATATTGTCCTTGAAATAAACTACTTTACCCTGCTATCCTTAAACGGCTACAAACTGCCTTAAAGGTCCATTGTTTATCAGCTATACCATTGTGGCTTCAGATCTCTCTCCCCAACTCCTAGGAGAATGAGATCAGCGACTCGTACTGGCACCGACATCAGCATTTGATGCGGGTAAAAGAAACGACAATGGCTGCCAACCTGAATAGTGAGGCACGATCCACTTCTTGACATTGACTACGACATACAAGATTTGAAGAACATCACCCAAAGCGAGATCTTTCAAGCACGACTTCTTTATAATAGTTGCAGCTTGGTACCTGTACACAAACAGCAAGCAGCTTCACCAACAGAGGGCACTCGTAAAAACGACACGATCACTGAGCGAGTTCAGACTACCTTACCTGCATTGAGAGGCTAGTATCGCGGAGCGCCCACCAGCAGAAGACAGGAATTTCAGAACTGCATCCCATGTTTCCTTTGGATGCTTCCTGTCGTTGCAAACAATGGGGTTCACACAATTCCAGACCTTGTCGTTTTTTCTGATATATAGCTGCAGATTGGCTCCTACCTTGTGCAACACAACCACCTCGTGCGCAATAGCAAAATCCAGGGCCACCCTGACATCAAAGTTTTGTAGGTTCATCTCCCCGTAGCGAACGCAATCTGCAATATTGGCTTCTGTAGGGGCCATCTTGTCAGTTCTTAAAGTGAACAGCGCACGTAAAATGTTCCCAATGAGACCCTGGACTGCAGCCGAAGGCGACGGGCACCCCGGGCCACCCCACAATCCACCATTATTGGGCATATTGCTATCCACAGAAAGAAAAGGCTGAGGCCTGTGGAAGTTGTCATGATAATAAGGTGGCCGATGGTCTGAAACACCGGGCCACTGCGGACTTTGCTCAAAAGATGATGTGCTATGATGAAAACCGTTGGGAGCTGCCGAGATATTAAGCCTACCGATATCAGGTAAATTTGCTGGAGGCGGCGATATAAAAGGCGGGCCATTAGGCCTAGATGTTTGTTGCGGTGTAAAGGATGGGCCACTAGGCCTTGGGTGCATTGACACAGGTGGTGGACCATCAGGCCTAGCTGGCAACGATGAAAACGGTGCACCACCAGGCATGCTTGGCGGAGGATAAGAGCCGTGGGAGTGAGAATTTGAGGCAGGCAAATTCCCATGTTGAGGATTAGGCTGAGGAGGTAGTAGATCACTCGGCCTTAATGGTTGCATATAGTCGGATTGGTGATCATTAGACATGTTTCTCCCATCGTTCAGGGGGAAATCTGGTCGACCGGGAACATAAGTGGGCCCATTTGATGCGCTCTGCATATCAGCTCCAAAGTATTCATGAGGAGCTTCCCTAAACTGCTTCGCATCAAATTGGTGGGGATAACTAGAACCAGTGGGTGGCTTTTGAGGTGACGACTGGGGGAAAGGAGAGCCAGAGACTGCGTAGTTCATACCACCAGCTCCTTGTGCTTCAGAACTTGATGTCTTTGGCATGGACGACTGATTTGGCTGTGGTGTGTTCTGCCTCCATTTTGGTTCGAAACTACTAGAAGTCCTATTGGCATGACTTTCTTCGCTTTCTGATACTGGCTGCCTGAATTCATTGCTTGAAGTTCTGGGAATGCTGGTGCTTGTTTGAGTTGGGTTCTTCCGAACTTGCTTCATTTTGCTTCTATTGTCAGCCCTTCCATTACCATTACCCTTTTGGTTTCCGGAAGAATCACCTGGCTGACTGGTCTGCAGAGGGTCTGAAACATTGTCACTTGATGCATTGCCAAGTTTAGGACACTCTGGCAATGGTGGCTCTCCAGCCATTAGACTTGTCCACAGCCACACACTCTTTGCGGCGGCAACGAGGGCTTGAGATACGTTTGGTGGCTGTGCCAGTAGAATATTGTATCTCCTCATGCCCAGTTGATGGAGGGCAGTTGAGAAGTCACGGTCACCCGAGATAAGCAAATAGTTTGCGGGAGGAGGATTATCAAGCGCCCAGAACAACATGTCAACCAAAATCTTTTTATCACTTGCATCTTTGACACCTACATTAAGTTGCAAGTCTGTCAGAATATCCAACACTAGAGTTACATAAAAAAGACCAAAATTTGTTTGAAAAAAAATGTACTCAAAGTCAAAGAACAAGGAAAATGAGAGCGAACGATTCTTCTTCGAAGGTAAACCTTGGAATCCGCCAAGGAGATGGAAAACCCAGAATCCTTTAAGGCTCTTGGAATCCACCAAGGTAAAATAAAAAGAGAGCACTTCCAAATTTAATTCACAAGAATTAGTTGCCTCATACAACCCACCTCAAGCTATATATATGAATGTGTCTCTTAGTTCTACTCAATTATCTAGATAAAACTAGTAAATGTTAGAAGCTTTATCAGTCGTCCACTGTAAGTCTGTAACCGTTAATTTTGAACATCATATTTGATGCCCCAAGAAGTTCCCAAATACAATAATTTTTGGCATGTGTTCTATCTAAGATAAAAAAAGGTTTGGGCCGGGTTTGGGCCAAGCCCAAAATTTTTAATTTGGGCCGGACTGAGTATGGGCACACACTCATATGTTTGGGCCGGGCCTAGGCATGGGCTGGCCCGACCCGAACCCGGCCAAATTAATAGGCCTATGAAACGCTGCTAAAAACATGTACTAGAAGTTTAAATGTTATGTACTTGAATCACCATTGCAATGTAAATTAACTAAAAATGCACAATCACATATATTACATTGCACATCTCTAATTCATATGTCTATCTATACTTAAATGCATATACTACAATCAAAAGCACAAAGAGTGATTTTTTCTAAAGAAAATCCTAACCTTCGATGGAAACCATTATCACCACCTTTATGTTAATCAATCTACTGTCAAGACCTGTCTCTGCGTGAAAGGGAGCATATGCCATCCTCGCCTTACACAGACAATGTTCTTGCCTAACTTATTTTCAAATCCAGTAGTCTCAAAATGGATGTAATATGTGATCATTTGAACTATATAACTTTGAGCTATCCTAATCCAATTATCTTTGAGTCCTCACATAACAATCATTTCACTCTACAAACTAGCTTCTTACACATTAGCTCTCATTCCATTCTCCGAACACTTTTTGCACATTAGGTATCATTTAACCATCTCACATACAAGATTTTTAACTATATCAATATCCTAAGTGCCTAGGTGTTTTGGACCCCAGGGCGCCTAGGCGATTCCCTAGGCGGGCGGTTTTCCCTAGGCGGCCGCCTAGGACCACCTGGCGCCTGGGCAGTTTTCACTTGATCCAATTTAGGATTTTTCCAAAATTGAGTTGAATTAACTGTTAATTGAGTTGTATTAACTCCAAATTATGTTGCATTAACTCAAATTGACTTGAATAAGCCCAAAATTGAAATAAATTAACTCTAATTCTTATGATAGGTTCATAAAAATTTGGGGGTTTTTCAAAATTGAGTTGAATTAACTAAAATTCTTATGATGGGTTCATAAGAATTTGGGGGGTTTTTAAAATTGAGTTGAATTAACTCAAAATTGAGTTGCATTAACTCAAATAGAGTTGCATAAACCCAAAATTGATTAGAATAAACCCAAAATTGAGTTGAATTGGCTCAAATTCTTATGATGGGTTCATAAGAATTTGGGGTTTTTTCAAAATTGAGTTGAATTAACTCAAAGTCTTAAGATGAGTTCATAAGAAATTGGGGGTTTTCAAAATTGAGTTGAATTAACTAAAAATTGAGTTGCATTAACTTTTATTGAGTTGAATATACTCAAATTTGTGTTTAATTAACTCATATTCTTATGATTGGCTCATAAGAATTTGAAAGGGTTTCAAAATTGAGTTGAATTAACTTAAAATTGAGTTGAATTAACTTAAAATTCTTATGATGGGTTCAAAAGAATTTGAAGAGGTTTCAAAAGCACTTCTACACAAAATGCCCGCTTACATCAACTTCGGTATGAGTCGTATGACCTAGGATAGTTGAACTATTAACATCTAAGTGTACTTCCACATCACATTTTCATCGAGCATTTTAAAATGCTGCTCGAAATTTGTCTAGAATTGTTGATTGTTTCATTCAAAATCAGTACCTATCAGCTGAAACCATATTAATGCATGGTGACAAGACATTTACTTTTCACTATTTAAAAATGATGTATATATCTTATATTTTCTAGTTCATGATTATTTCTTAGTTCATCCTTTAAAGCATGGTCTATATGAGGCTTATGAGCAGAGTGTGCTTATAATATATGAATCATTGATATATAGATCATTTATTTGCAATAAATATTGGACCAAGAAAGATTTAGGCCATTATTACATCACACACTTCGGGTGTATAAAATATCAAAAGATCAAAAATTACTTATTGTTTTTCAACTTTTTCTGACATGGCAAATCACTTTAGATGAATTTTTCTATTTTCTATTTTCTATTTTTCATATTTTCATAAAAACTATTTTTTAATATGTTTCGGACTACCATGCACTTTCCGATTTTTTCGTTTTTAACATATCAAAACCGAATCTCTAAACCTTGTTTCCAAGAAAAGGTAAACTAAGAAACATTAAACTTATCCATCTATATGTTTTTGGTGGGACAAAGGATAGTGGCAGAAGTGTACTTTGGAGGAAAAAAACAAAAAAGTCATGTTATCTTCATATGACAGTCATGAAACAACGGATAGATGAGTGTCATAAATGGAATTTACATAGAAGCGATTTATATACTCGAATAACCTTTCCAATCCTAAAGCAAATAGCAACCTCCCAAAAATAAATTCCGTAGTATTCAAGAGGTATGACAAGGAAAAATTAATAATGAACAATACAAAACAGGAACATACACCAAGTAGCGAAAAACCAGAAGACGAGCACACCTAGAAATTAAAACATATTTGTTCCGAATAAGAAAGTTGTCCCTTTCCTCATCTAAATGTTTAAGCTAAAAAAACCAGGAAAAATAGGTTCAAATCCAGGACCGTGTCATGGAGCCTAATTATGTATACTACTGAAACGTTCGAAGTTCAAGCGTGACCAACTATAGAAATCATTCAAGTCAATGCATTTGATATATGAAACAACTGTAACTGGGTTGCGTCTATTTGCTCGTTACGTTTGCTAGTTGCTACATGCATGTCTATACACTTTCCACATCATTCCTATCAAGTACATGATACATGCCAGTAAAAATGATTTTTTTTACTGCAGCATCTTGGTAGGATTTTTCAATTAAAATGGCATCCTTACTCTAGCAGGTTTTTTTCTAAATGATATATTAAATCATTATTCAAACGGAAAAGACTTTGTTCAGTGCTCCCTAGGTTTTATAACAATGAAAACCAAATCTAGGTCAAAAAAGAAAGATGCCTGATAACACAGACAATCCATACAAGATCGAGATCTAAGAAGCACGGACACGAACACGGGACACGGACACGCCGACACGATATTTTTCAAAAAACCAGGACACAGACACGTTGGGGGACACGCTGAATTTTATATATATATATATATATATATATATATATATATATATATATATATATATATATATATATATATATATATATATATAAAACAAGTCTTATATTATAATTTATAATCAAACATAATGCTAATAGTTAACTAAAAAAGTCTCCAACAAACATCATAAATGATTTAAGTATATAGTTTCAAACTTTCAAAATACAAAAAAACAAATAGAACACGCATAAAATCATCATTCATCAAGGCCAACATCAAGTGTTACCACATCATCACCATCGACATGAAGGCCACGGCTTCCATATCCGGCTCATTGATGGAAAGATTCGCAATCTCAAGAACCTCAACATCTTCAAATGAGAAAAAAGCCTCTGGTAATATCCGACACGCTCCAACACGCATCCGACACGCTCCGACACGTGTCGGACAATCTTTCTTCATAGAAGACACGTTTTTTGGTGTGTCCGACACGTGTCGGAGAGTGTCGGACGAGTGTCGGTGTCCGACACGTGTCGGTGTCCGACACGTGTCGGTGTCCGACACGTGTCGGACACAGACACGTTGAGGTCCCGAGAGTGTCGGTGCTTCATAGATCGAGATTGCCTACTGATCCCAATAATGCATACAAAAGTAAAGCTCATGAATGCATGCCTAATCTAGAGGCAGAAAATATAAGCATATAGACTCAAAATATCAATGGATATAACAAGAAAAAAGCATAAACTCATAGATGAATTGAGTAGGGATTACCACTATCAATGCATGAAAGAAATGAACATGGAAGAGTTGACTAGGCCTTTCCACTTATCAATGCATGAAATAAATAAATAAAAGCATATACACCCACCAGGGGATAGGAAAGTTGGCAAGCAACCTATGCGTGGGTGAGGAGGCTGTGTGTTTGACTCCTCCCCCCTCGATTTACCTAGGAGTGAGGTGGAAAATTCCGAGTGGGTCAGGCTTCACTCCCGGAGGGACTAGTCCAAGCCTGAAGTGGGCCCTTACTCAAAAGGTTTCGGGACACCCACCAATCTTAAAAAAAAAAAAAAAAAAAGCATATACACCCATCTGAGTTAATATGCACATTTAGACATTTTTTAGGATGCTAGCAAATTATATCTACCTGAAACAAATTTTGAAGTTCCACCGAGGGAAACTCACAACAAAAAACATATCCTTACGTATAAGAGATGAAAGAGGGATGTCACGCCTAATCAATTCTAAAACTAATAATAAAGGCAGGTGAGCAGCAAAATAGCCAAAACCAATATTTGATTATCAGTAAACATTCCAGCATATGAGGGGCTTGCTGTCCTCTATAGAAGGATGTCAATGATTTTATAGGACAAAGCTCTAATTTCTTATTCATGGAGGCATCAGGTATCGACAGTTGTAGTTGACAAGACGAGGCTTCAGCACAACTTTTCTTGACTTATGCCCTAGACCACAAGTGATTGCAAGTTCAAATATCAAACATTGATCAACGATTTCGGCACATGCATGAACATCCAATCACACTCACAGAATGAACATACTTATGCGCAATATTTATGGCCTGTTCTTTTTCTTTCCACCTAACTTAAGGAAATGGAAATGAAGTTAGCTGAATTCATTTCCTCTTGTCTCCATTTCCACCCCTTCCAAGTTTTCGCGTTCTCTTTAGAGGAGGGAAGCGGAAATGAAGACCACGGCTCGATCGGAACCGTAGCCGGAAAAAAAAAAGCCGGAATGCAAAACATAGCAGGAAAAAATGACCAGACTGCAAAAAAGTTCACAGGGGAGGGAATAGACAACAGATGGAGAGAAAACTCATCTCAATTGCGTCGAAAAAGAGGAAAAACGGGCTGAAGCTGCAACCAGAGAAGAGAAGAGAATCTATATATCTCCAAAATCATCCGTCGCCGAATCTAACTCCGCCCAAAGGGCAGGAATCTAGCACCTGGAAGCATTTCTGCCCCTCAAAACACAAAAGAACAACTGTGAAGGGCGGAAACAAAACCATTTCCGCCCTTCTCCGTTTCCATCCAAAAGAAAGTAGATAGAGTATATAACGATAAGTAAAACCCAAAAACCACATTATATGCGTCTAAAATCAACAAAAATAAAGATAACCAAGTTTCTTCCATATAAGGGAGAGTGAATGGAAAATTAAAAAAAAATCAAATCATAAAACAGAGGTAGTTAGAACAGGATGAGCAATAGTTTCAAAACCCTAGAATCCTTTATTATACAGAGAAAAAGGATAGATTTAATCATGAAATTCCTAGAAGACAAAAGAATTCCATTTAGGGTTTAATATCAAAACGTAATAGGATCCTCAAAAGAGGAAAGAATTTCGTTTAGGGTTCAAGATCCGATCACTTACCGGCGGGAACGTGGTTGAGGCGGATACCGGTGCTGTGGAGGGCCTGTTGGACGGAAGGGTGAATCTTGTTGGTATCGCCGTAGGCGGAGATGGTGACTGCCCCCCTATAGTGCATCTTCACCAGCGCCGAGCTGATGTTCTGCGCGATCTGATTCGGATCGTAACCCTTCCGAACCTGGCAGTTCTCTATATCCCACCAGACCGAGGTCTTCGCCGTCACATACTGCCCCTCTGCCACTGCTCCCCCAGCCCCTCCCGCCGCCGCATCACCACCGCTGCCTCCCATAGTCAGGGCTGTCTTCACCTCCCTACCCCTACTCCGATCGTCGTTACACCGGTGGATCTAGGGTTTATCCGGCGGCGGCGGCGGCGGCGGCGGCGGCGGCGGAAGACCCCTTTCTAAATTCTGGCGAGCGATGGCATTGACGGAACAAGTCTTCGCTCGTCTACGGACTACGAGGGTCAATCTTCGTCTATCACTGCTGTGGGTTGGGGTTTTATGCAGTCGAAAAGAACGGAATCGTGTTACCACACGCGGGCGCACGATAGCGAAGGCCATACTGGCAACCGTATTTGCTGGGTTAGATCGTGTGTCATTCTGAAACGGCAGACAGCGTCAAAGTTGATACGTGTCAAAGTATTGTGCTTTTCTTGACAGCTGAAACGCGGCCTTGGCGACTCCACTCCGATAGTCCGATGGAATCAGCTTTAGCTAATGAAAGATAAAGGTTCACTTTAATAAAATGCTTATGTGGACGAAAATAACTTTTACGGACTTCTAATTTAGATTTCATACAATTTCTTTTGAAGTCTAGCTTCAATAGGTCATGGGATAAATCCTAGATCTAAAAATCCTAAACCCAAAGATCTATATGCCATTTGATGAACCCATCATTTCTCATCGCTGCCCTGCTGCTCGTCGCAGTCGCAGCTGCAGCTGCAGCTCGAGGGCACTCCTTGTACCCATTGTCATTATCATTGCCGCCCGGTCTGCTTGTCATGCTAGCCTCAGCCACCGCTTCTCATGCCCGGCCTCAGCCATCCATGCTTGAGAGAGAGGGTAGGAAGGAGAGACCGTGAGGGTAATTCCGAGATACATAAAAAATTTGATATTTTCATGTAACTGAAGTTTAATTCCAAGAACTTTGGGTTAATCTTATCTTATGCGTGTCCTTTAAGCTAATCACATCTCCTTTCAGGGACCATAGGCACATTAACCTTTGATTGATTGCCTAAATCCATGAGTCACTCTTTCATTGAAGAAAATTTAATCTCAAATCTAATAGTATCTAATATAATATAATAGTACCTAATATATATATATATATATATATATATAGAGAGAGAGAGAGAGAGAGAGAGAGAGAGGAATGATAAAATGCGGCGTGCGGTGTGTGCAGTGTCACACCACAGCCGTCTGATGCAACCACTGCGTGTGTGCGATGCACGCAGCGGTGCATCAGATGGCTGCGATGCGACACCGCATGCCGCATCCTAACATGCCTCTCTCTCTCTCTCACTCTCTCTCTCTCTCTCTCTGTATATATATATATATATATATATATATATATATATATATATATATATATATATATATATATATATATATATATATATATATATATATATATATATATATATATATATATATATATATATATATATATATATATATATATATATATAAAGCTGGGATCCGTTGACAACCCGTTGATAACCCATCATTTGAAGGGGCTAGAGGTTTTAGAATTTACTGATTTTTTGTGAGGATGCTATCTATAGTAATGAGATCATCCTTACAAAAAATCATAAAAATTCAAAATATTTAGCCCCATCAAATATCCTCCTCAAATATAGAACATCCATTTTAACATTTAATTTGAAGAATACATTTGATGGGGCTAGAAGCTTCAGAATTTGCTGATTTTTTGTGAGGATGATCACTATGGCAAGTTGATCATCCTCACAAAAAATCAACAAATTTTGAAACTTTGAAGGGCGTCAAATGTTAAAAGCTTTTCTAAACCGTTTATTTGAATCGTTAATTTGAATAACACATTTGATGCCCTTATAAGTTTCAGAATTTGTTGATTTTTTTTTAGGATAATCAACTTGCCATATTGATCATCCTAAAAAAAAATCAGCAAATTCGGAAACCTTTGCCCACCGATTCAATAAAGTTGTAAGCGGGTTATAAATTTACCTCCCATTTTGGGTTGTCAACGGATCCCAACCCATATATATATATATATATATATATATATATATATATATATATATATATATATATATATATATATATATATATATATATATATATATATATATATATATATATATATATATATATATATATATATATATATATATATATATATATATATATATATATATATATATATATATATATATATATATATATATATATATATATATATATATATATATATATATATATATATATATATATATATATATATATATATATATATATATATATATATATATATATATATATTACAGTGAGCTGTGGGCTGCCGGTGGGGAAAGTGAGCTGCGGATATTTTGACCCCCCAAGAAGTTATGGAATTTGATAAAATTTGGTGAGGTTGTTGCCTAGGATAAGATGATCATCCTCACCAATTTTCATCAAATTCCAAAACTTCTTGGAGGGTCAAATGGTCGAAGCAATTTCTGCCATCCGCAGTCACCGTTAAAATTGTTTCGACCATTTGACCCCCCTAGAAGTTATGGAATTTGATGAAAATTGGTAAAAATGATCATCTTATCCTAGGCAACAACCTCACCAAATTTCATCAAATTCCATAACTTCTTGGGGGGTCAAAATACCCGCAGCTCACTTTCCCCCCCGGCAGCCCACAGCTCACTGTAACAGCCCCCTCTCTCTCTCTCTCTCTCTTTATATATATATATATATATATATATATATATATATATATATATATATATATATATATATATATATATATATATATATATATATATATATATATATATATATATATATATATATATATATATATATATATATATATATATATATATATATATATATATGAGGAATGGGATGCTGCCTATCAAAGCAGCGTTTTTGCTGCTTTGAGACATTGTTTGACCATCCTAGAAGTTTTGGAATTTGATGAAATTTGGTGAGGGTGTTGTCTAGGGTAAGATGATCATCCTCACAAATTTTCATCAAATTCCAAAACTTCTTAGAGGGTCAAATGGTCGAAGCAAAATGCTGCAGATTTTAACGGTGATTGCAGACGACTGATTTTGCTTCGACCATTTGAACCCCCTAGAAGTTTTGGAATTTGATAAAAATTTGTGAGGATGATCATCTTACCCTAGACAACACCCTCACCAAATTTCATCAAATTCCAAAACTTCTAGGATGGTCAAACAATGTCTCAAAGCAGCAAAAAATGCTGCTTTGATAGGCAGCATCCCATTCCTCTATATCAAAACAACATTTTTTGCTGCTTTGAGACATTGTTTGACCATCCTAGAAGTTTTGGAATTTGATGAAATTAGGTGAGAGTGTTGTCTAGGGTAATATGATCATCCTCACAAATTTTCATCAAATTCCAAAACTTCTAGGGGGTTCAAATGGTAGAAGCAAAATCAGTCATCTGCAGTCACCGTTAAAATCTGCAGCATTTTGCTTCGACCATTTGACCCTCTTAGAAGTTTTGGAATTTGATAAAAATTTGTGAGGATGATCATCTTACCCTAGACAACACCCTCACCAAATTTCATCAAATTCTAAAACTTCTAGGATGGTCAAACAATGTCTCAAAGCAGCAAAAATATTGTTTTGATAGGCAGCATCCCATTCCTCTCTCTCTCTCTCTCTCTCTCTCTCTCTCTCTCTCTCTCTATATATATATATATATATATATATATATATATATATATATATATATATATATATATATATATAATGAAAGCCTCTCTCCCATGTTGTGACACGTGGACGTCTTTTAAAGAGGTAAAATTCTTCTTCCATGTGTGAACGTGGCTCTCTTTTAAATTCATTTAAAAACCTACCATAAAGATGATAAATTTTTATTCAATGACATTTAATGGTCATTTGATGTTAATCTCTCTCTAACAAGTGAATCACACTCACTTCAGATTTCACACTTCTTTGAATAGTTGTGATGTTGTCTTTACCAAATGGTATGCATCAAGCACATTTGGGCATTGCCCCGGGTTTCTTACTAGTATATGTACTAAAATTGAAGCCTCTCTCCCGTGTTGTAACACGTGGACGTCTTTTAAAGAGCTAGAATTCTTCTTCCGTGTGTGAACACGGCTCTCTTTTAAATCTATTTAAAAACCTACCATAAAGATGATAAATTTTTATTCAATGACATTTAATGGTCATTTGATGTTAATCTCTCTCTCCCTCTAACAAGTGAATCACACTCACTTTAGATTTCACACTTCTTCGAACAGTTTTGATGTCGTCTTTGCCAAATGGCGTGCATCAAGTTCTCTCACGTTTGTGGCACGTGGACCTCATTTTAATAACCAGAATCCTTCCCCTGCGTGTGAATGCGGTTCTCTCACGTAAATCCTATTAAAAACATATTATAAAGATGATAAATATTCATTTAGTGACATTTAAAGGTCATTTGATTTTAATAGGATAAGAATTAGGAAAACCATTTGATGTTAATCTAGAGTGAGTGAGCCAAACTTATTCAAGATTTTTTTCGGACGGCTGTGTCATTATCGGTGTCAAGTTACGTACATCAAGTTCATCCGGGCATTGCTCGGGTTTCATACTAGTAGTATAATACTAAAATAGAGTCCTCTTTCCCGTGTTATGACATGTGGACCTCTGTTGAAGAGTCATAATCCTTCTCCCGTGTGTGAATGCAGCTCTCTCTCTCTCTCATAAATTCTATTAAAATCCTACTATAAATATGATAAATGCTCATTTAATGATATTTAATGGTCATTTGATGTTAATTTGGATAATTATTAGTACTACATCTCTCTCTAACAAATGAATCACACCCCGACGAGTGAATCACATCATTTCAGATTGTACACTTCTTCAAAAGGATGTGATGTTGTCTGTGCCAACTGCCAAGTGGCGTACATCAAGTTCCTTGGGGTATTGCATGGGTTTCTTACTAGTATATTTTTAAAAACACAGGATTAGATGATTCAAATTTCAAACTGCTATGGACTCAGCATGACCATGACCCACTTCAA
Source organism: Chamaelirium japonicum (assembly GCA_947650365.1). NCBI lineage: Eukaryota > Viridiplantae > Streptophyta > Magnoliopsida > Liliales > Melanthiaceae > Chamaelirium > Chamaelirium japonicum. The sequence continues at coordinate 87,068,871 of OX393551.1, read as the reverse complement.
ACTCTGACTAATCCCTCCTGGAACCCGCTCAACAATTCCCCGCTTCACTCCTGGGCAAATGAAGAGGTGATAGAGTCGAACCCACAAACTCCTCAACCAAGCATTGATTGCTTTGCCAGCTCTCATATCCCCTGTTATGTCAAATCACATTCTTTACATGGCTTGTATGAGAACAAATCACATTCTTCGCATGTCATGTTTGGTGATTTGTTCTGTAGTCGAATCTTGGGAGATGCCACTACTGAATCCTTCCTCCAAAATCACCACTGACGTCCTCTTCCTCTAGGGGGGGCATTTGGTTCACGTAATTGGACTTTATTTTTTGGAAAACTTAGTGAACAATCCAAAACAAACAAAGTACAGAGGATGAAAATGCCCCTCAATTGGCTTCGAATATTCATTTGCCTGCCACTCTTCTCTAAACTAAACCTAAAACCTAAACATAATCCTAAAACCTATAATCTGCCGGCTATGGGGTGAACCCTAAACCTAATCCGAACCTAAAACCTAAAATTTACAGGCCATGGGATGAACCCTAGACCTAATCCTAAAACCTGAACCCTAGATCTAATCCTAAAACCTAAGATCCACAGGCCATAGGATGAACCCTAGAGTCATAGATCTAGTCTTAACCCTAATCCAAACCTGCTTGCTGCCGCTGCCTCTCGTCTCTGTTGCTCGCTGCTGTTGAGGTGGCGGCGGCGGCGAACAGCTGCGACTCGCGTCGCTTCTGCTCTTCACGTTGCCGCTTGCTGCTGTCGCCACCGGTTGCTCGCCGTCGCTGCTCGCCACTCGCCGCCTTCTGCTCGAGAGGGACATGGAAAGGGGGCAATTTTGGGATAATAAAATATATTTTGAATTTCCCTTAAAGGGATCTTATGAGTGTCATTAGGGGTGAGCGTCGGTTTTGTTGGTCGGTTTCGGTGTCGGTTTTGTCGGTTTTATTTTTTTTCGGTTTTCGAAAAATCAAAACCGAAACCGAAACCGAAACCGAAATGGTCGGTTTTTGTCGGTTCGGTGTGATCGGTTTTCGGTTCGGTTTCGGTTAATATGAGGTATGCTAGAACCCTTGGCTCTTGAATCTTAATCGTCAGTTCATCACAAATAAGTGGATGATTATGTTCTTACATAGTGCCAAAATGAAAGTTCAAAGCAAAATCAACCGACGTTCACTCTTTTGAAGCATTGTAGATGTAACATAATTACTTCATACTTGCACTTACTGGAAACAAAAGTATTATGGCCGTTGGGTTTATGATTTAAGAAGTCGGGTCGGTTTTTTCGGTTTCGGTTCGGTGTTTCATACCCGGGAACCGAAACCGAAACCAATTTAATCGGTTTTGTCGGTTCGGTTTGTTTTCGGTTCGGTTTGATGTTCGGTTCGGTTATTTCGGTTAAATTTTGGTCGGTTTCGGTTCGGTTAGGCGGTTCGGGTCGGTTTTTGCACAGCCCTAAGTGTCATGTTCATTAACAGGACATGTTATTTGGGACCTAACACTCATTATCCTTTATTTTTCAGAATCGAAATTGAATGTCAGCATTTATGGTGTTTGGTTCATGGATTTGGAGGGGGAGGGGGTCCTGGATTTTCGGACTTTGAGGGGGGAGGGCTTTATGCCCCAGAATCTAACGTGGCCTATTTTTTGGGGTCGATCTTACCCTTGTTCTGAGCGCCAAAACAGAGAGGGTCTCGTCTCTCTTCGGTTCGCCTTACCCGACACCCACGCCCACCCTTCTTCAATCGTTATTGTTGTCGCCTGCTCTGCCACCTGCGACTTTGGCTCTAATTTTCATGTGTGGCTCTAGAGCTCTAATTATCTGCTCCGACCATAATCCATTGCTCCAGCCATCTTTGCCGACAAGGATCTAGGGTTGTCACCTACGATTCGGGGATGAATCTAGGGATCTGGTCACCTATGATTTTCAACCACGATCAAGGGCTCAGGTCACCTGCGACTATTTAAAGAATATAGGGCTCATGTCACCTGCTTTTGTCATGCCCCGAATTTTTGTCGGCCGCCGAAAACCCCGGGTGTGATTTTTTTTTTTTTTTGTAAAAGGAATAACGAATTTTTTATGTTTAGTTTATTCTCCTTGTTCGGACTGACCCAATACCTAAGGTGCAAGCTTGAACAACAAAATACTTGACAAAGAGTCATGTCCCTAAGAGGGACTAACCTATGGCATGACGACACTGGAACACCCAAAACACCCGGCATACGGACATGTCTTCGCACATGTAGTCATAAAGTAATACAAAAGTAAAACAAGGGTCAATTTGAGCAATATGATGATTATTTTTGGAAAATCCTCACCATGGAGACGAGAGGTAGATCAACCGGCAGTATTTGATATCGAAAGTGAGGTAAAGTGATTCGCCACTGGGATGCTTAGACCCTCCTCTCCTGCAACCCTAGCATCATAAGCAATAAGTAGTATGATTTATCGGGCCCTTTCGAACCATAAGACCGTTTGAACTAACCGCATGTTGAAATGATTAAGCCCGGCTCACACCCAAGAACGGGTCGGGTTATCCTGGTCCTAACCCACAAACCATGAGTTCAACTTGACCTAGCAAATTGACCAACTTCTAAGTCAGATATCGAGTCCCAACAATCAAAGACATTATTAAACCTGAATTCAACCTAAAAAGGGTAGGGGTGTGCAGGATCCAGACTCAACCGACCAAACCAAACCAACCGAACCGATTTTAATCGGTTTCAACACACTCAATGGATCGGATTGGATAGGGTTTTTTAAAAACCGACATGATTGAATCAGTTGATGGATTTGTAAATTTAAAACCGACCTAAACCGAAGTGAACCGACATATGTATATACATGTAATACTTTATTAAATATACCATATATCCTCATATACCCTTAATACCAACAACCTTTGCAATACTGTAGGATTACTCAAAATCAGTTACAAATCTTATTTAGGCCTAATAATTTGACAACAATTATTAATTTTTAAAGTTAAAACTATGTTCTAATAGAAGAAGAAAAAAAAAAACCAACATGCATATGGGTCAAAAGCCAAACCAAAACAAACCGACTTTAATTGGATTGGATTGGAAATCCTCAAGACCGACCAAGGTTGGATCGGTTTGCTTTTTGCCTAAGTAGGTTGGTTTTGAACCGATGCACACCCCTAACAAAGGGGTTAATCCAGTGCTCAACCCATAAACAACAATTTAAAGCGAGCTCACCCGATCAATCAGACAAACAGCCGAGCTAAAGAACTGGTTGGGTTAGCCCGATATCAATTAAGTGCGTTCATACATGTTCCGTGACGGCTGAAGCTCGACTTAACTGAGCCAGAGTTTGCCAACTCTGCTAAAAAAACAGAGAACCGACAACCAGCATCATCAACAGTGGTTAGAGACATAAAAGGAGAGGATATGTACAAAAATAATTCTTCCATCTCTCCAACTCAGGCAGCCTCAAATGAATTAACTGTTGTTATCAAGGGGGAAATCAGGAGAGGAGGAAGGATCAAATAGATGCTCCACTTGGATGCCGAGCAATCGGGTCTTTTACAGTGTACAAATTCCCCTACTCTGCAAGGAGTAGGGCAGCGAGTTTATAATGAGCCTTTGACCGAGCTTCAGCGTCATGGCAGGGGCTCTTGTGAATCTCCGAGGCGTGATAAGTGAAGGTAAGCATCTGTCCCTGTAAAAGAGCATGTATAAGGAATGAGAACAGAAGGACCAACAGCATTTCTTCTCCTCCCTTTTAGTTAGAGCTATGGCCAATTAGGCTTATTTCACAATATATGACCAACTTAACTTGGGTCATATATTGTGAAATAAGCCTAATTGGCCATAGCTCTAACTAAAAGGGAGGAGAAGAAATAATCTCTCTCTCTCTCTCTCTCTCTGTGTGTGTGTGTGTGTGTGTGTACGCATGCATGTACCGTATTCAACTTAAAATATAGGAGGAGGAGGAGGATAAATAACAGTGAACACTGTAATTAAAAGTTAGAGAAATTACATCTCTCTCTCTCTCTCTCTCTCTCTCTCTCTCTCTCTCTCTCTCTCTCTCTCTCTCTCTCTCTCTCTCTCTCTCTCTCTTCTCTCTCTCTCTCTCTCTCTCTCTCTCTCTCTCTCTCTCTCGCATGCATGTACCATATTCAACTTAACAAATGGAGGAGGAGGAGGAGGAGGAGGATAAATAACAGTGAACACTGTAATTAAAAGTTAGAGAAATTACATCCCACCCTCCCTCCCTCTCTCTCATTGTACCTATTTTGCTTTAATAGGTAGATGGAGTGTCTCGATGGTGGAGGCAAGTAACACCACCGCTCATGTGACTTGACAAACGGTATTGATGACCAAATCACTATTGTTAAATTGGATGGAGATACCAATTATCTATTGGGTAATGTGGTTCGAATGTTTCCAAGTCCAAAGGATGATAATCTACAACTGATAATCCAAGGTTGATTCCATGTGCTGGATGCTGTACATCACCTTTCTTGTAATTGCTATTTTCTCAATATGTGGTCCTAATTATTCCACAAAATTCTCTGTTTCATCCAGAAATAACAATCAAGATGTGGCATACTTGATCTATTTAAAAATCACCAAGGATGATCTCTCTACTTAATAAGGCTCTAGAAACTAAAACAACGCAATCACAAAGTCGTCGTCAAACATCTTATAATGTCCTCTTATTCGAGTTCTCTATGTACCCTATTGCATCATCTATATATTTTGTAACATAAGCAGTAAAATCATGACTACTATCTATCTATTTTACAAAAGGTATATATATATATATATATATATATAGGGCTGTTACAGTGAGCTGTGGGCTGTCGGGGGGGAAAGTGAGCTGCGGGTATTTTGACCCTCTAAGAAGTTATGGAATTTGATGAAATTTGGTGAGGTTGTTGCCTAGGATAAGATGATCATCCTCACCAATTTTCATCAAATTCCAAAACTTCTAGGAATGTCAAATGGTCGAAGCAATTTTAACGGTGACTGCAGACGGCAGAAATTGCTTCGACCATTTGACCCCCCTAGAAGTTTTGGAATTTGATGAAAATTGGTGAGGATGATCATCTTATCCTAGGCAACCACCTCACCAAATTTCATCAAATTCCATACCTTCTTGGGGGGTCAAAATACCCGCAGCTCACTTTCCCCTCCGACAGCCCACAGCTCACTGTAACAGCCCTCTCTCTCTCTCTCTCTCTCTCTCTCTCTCTCTCTATATATATATATATATATATATATATATATATATATATATATATATATATATAGAGAATACGGGGTATGAGCTGACAGCCCATTTGTGCAAATGGGCTGTCACTGCCAGCCGTCCGATTGGGATGATCGCACCGTCCAATAAAAAAAAAAAAAAAACGTTTACAGCTGTTACAGCTGTACTGTTACAGCAGCAGTTCTGTCTCTCTCTCCATACACCCGCTGCCCGACCCGATGAAGCTCGGACCCCCTCCGGCGACCAGCTACCCCGTCCGGCGACCCCCGACCCCCTCCTGCAGGACCCCGACGGCCTCCGGCACCCCCCCGATGGTCTCCGGCCACCCCGTCCCCCTTCTACAGCCACCCCGTCCCCCTCCGGCACCCCCCCGATGGTCTCCGGCCACCCCCGACCCGCTTATGGCGACCCCCGACCAGCTTCCGGCGACCCCCGACCCCGTCCGGCGATCCTGTCCCCCCCCCTGGAGCTTCCGGGGGGGTCGGGGGTCGCCGGAAGCGGGTCGGGGTGGCTGTCGGA